>PVKA01012600.1:0-33356 GCA_004027165.1 Ctenomys sociabilis | reverse complement strand
TCACTCAGTGGGATTTGTTTGTAAGCTCCACTGTCAAAACTATATTCCTTATTACAGTTGATTTCCAGAAAAATGTTTAAATATTGTGCTCTTGTTTACTATATTTTACCATATGTGACTGCACCACAACAAAGCAGAGTAGAATTTCTCCCCACAAATCATGTGAAAAATGCCTCATGAAGAAATCCTTTCCTTGCACAAGAGCAGCATTTTCTTTTTGAAGGGCTACCATCACAAAACACTACAAGCTGGTGGCTGAAAACAACAGAAATTTCTGTTGCTCTGGGACACTAAGGCTGAAATCCAGACTGCATTGCCCTCCTTCTGCTGAAATCTGGAGACTCCCTCCTGCTGCCTTGTGTCTTCTGTTGTTTTGCTCCAACATTTCACTTTTCTTTGCCTAGAGACAGAACCAACCTTGCCTTGGTTGTCAGGTGGTGACCTCCTCCTGTGTCTTGCCTTTTTAAATTAATTAATTTATTAATTAAATTGATTAAATTGGGCCCATTCTTCTTTCTTTCCCTGATTATAGAGAAATATATCCAGTCATTCCAGATCAAATTAATTTAAATTAAGTTAATTTAAATTAAGAAACAAATAGGAATGAGACAGTTTCAAAACCGATTAGTAAGACAGTTTCAATAATTAATACATTGCATATTGTTGCCAGTAGAAAAATATAAAAATGAGATATAGAAAGTAAAGCCATATTAATATGCTGAGCTGTAAAAGGCACAAGTCAACAACTTCTGACATTGGCAGTCCTATGGATAACCCACTACTATTATGGACTAGTGTACTATATTGGATTATTTTGCTGAATTTACACACCTGCAATATTTAAATGGCAAAGGAATACTCATCTGTGTGTCTGGTCTTTACCTGCTTTCTTATAAATGTGCCAGCCACGGTTGATCAAGAATCCACCTACTTCAGATAGTAAATGTATCTTTTCTAATGATGTTTGTCACCATCCTATCTTAGTCTGTTTTGTGTTGCTTAACAGAATTTCTAACACTGGGCAGTGTATAAGGAACAGACACACATTTCCTCACAGTTCTGGGCTGGGAAGTCTGAGGTTAAGTTTTTGACATCTACTCAAGGCCTTCTTGTAGTGACATCATAATGCTGGAGGACAGTATATTGCAGCGGGGGCAAAGAGCAAGAGAGCAAGAATGGGTACACCCATTCCTGTTCTAAAGTTAGAACACAGCTCTCCTGAACTTAAAGCCTTGGAAAATTTCTTTCTCTTGTACTATGACCTTGGTCAATGTCAATCCATAGCAGACTCTGTTGCCAAATGAGTTACTGAGTTGCTAGGAGTTAGGACTTTAACATATTTTAAAGATAAAGAGATACAATTGTTTTATAGAGTATGCAATAAAATCTTAAGCACTAATCTAGAAATAAGAATTGCGTAGTTTCTTTTCTATTGTCCTTATTTTTTCGGGGGGGGGTACAAGGCATGATATCACTTGGTAGTTTTGGTTAGATGTGTGCTCACTGTGTAGCCCAGGGTGGCCTCAGATTTGCAGTGATCCTTCTGCCCCTGCCACTGAAGTGCTGGGATTATAGGCATGCAGCACCAGGGTGAACTGAGAGTTTCTTATGCAACAGTTTTATCATTTTATTTTCTACTGTTCGTGGTGTCTAATTGATTCAGTTGAAGGTGGCTGAAATATAAATGAATTAAATAATATTGAATTTGTTCCATGATCAAATGCTACTTAAATATTCTTCTATACCTCCATGTTATGAGCATCTTGTCTCACTATTAACATATTTAGAGTTTTAGAAAGGTTGATCAGAAATCATGATAGGATAACACTGGAGAGAAGACTAGAGCATTTCTAAATTTGATCCTGGACTAATAGAGTAATTTTATATTCATAAATACAAGAGCAGGAAGCAAATGATCAGATGTGGGACACCATAGTACTACTATCCACCAGTTCTTTTACAATATTGTACAGTAGAGATTTTCTTAAAATTAAATTCTACTTTTGATAACAAAGGCAAAAAAAAGGAAATTTGTTGGATTCGGTAATTCAGACAACTTTCAGAAGGTCTGTGGGCATATCAGGTTCAGCAACCAAACAGCTAGGAAAAACATCATTATCTATTTACATTAAGTAACATTTATTGATGGTTTTTAGGGAATAAATAAACAGGATTTCTTCCATTTGTCATTTTAAAAGCATATGACAGCCAGAAAACATAGCATGTATTAGCTATAAAAAAGTTAAATAAAGGAATAGGCAGGGTAAGGGGAACTTTTTGCTTCCCTTTATTTTCCAGGAGAAATGTATAATTATAAAATCTTATACTTTTGAGATACTGACTTTATGCTCCCACGAAGCTAGGATAAGATATATTTATAATCATGAAGACAGAGTTGGAGAAAGTATATTGTCTGATTTCAAGATTTACTGTGAAGCTACCGTAACTGAGGTAGTGAAGTAATAAAGCAGAAATAGATACAGAGATCAGCTGAACAGAACAGGAAGTCCGGAATGGAACTACAAAGTTTTCACAGAGTTGCAAAGCCAGTGTAATAGGGGTTGTTGGCGCGGAGTGGTGGCACACACCTGTAACGCCAGCCCTTGGGAGGCTGTAAACAGGCAGATCACTATGAGTCTGATCTAGTAGTAAGACCCTGAACACCCTGTAGACCCTTCCCTAAAATTACAAAAAGAGAAAACGAAAAGAAAAGGTGTTGTTACTCCAAGCAGTGATGTTGCTACCCGTGGGTGTTTGTGAGAGAGAAAACAGAACCTGCTCTAAATGTTATTATACCTTCTGATATTAACGTAAAATGAAGCATATGTCTAAGATGCAGTATGTAGAAGTTTTGGAAATAAGCATAGGAAGACATTTTCTACAACATGAATTAAGGCAGAGTTTTGACATGACAAGAAAAACACAATTCATAAAATCTAAAGAAAAAGTAAATTAGACTTCTTTCAAATTAAAAAAAAAATTTTTCTGTGCAAAAATACATCACAAAAACGATAGGCTAGAGATTAGAAGAAAATAGATGTAAACTACCTAAGACTGTACCCAGAATATTTATGTAAAAATATTTTAAAATACTCAAAAGTCAGCATTAAAAAGCAAACAAACTTACTAAAAGGAAAAATATATGAACAGATGTATTTTAAAAGGAGACTCTAAGCATATGAAAATATGTTCCACATTATTAACTGGTAGAAAAATTCAAGTTAGAACCATAATGAGATACTGCTACATACTTATTAGAAGGGCATAAATTAAAATTAAAATTAGAATTGGCTAAAATACTGCCAAGGACAATTTCTACAAAGATATAAGAACAAATGGAACTCTCACACAATGTTGGAGCAAATACAATTAACAAAATGTTCTAGTTTTATTTCTAACTTTTAGCTTCTGCTGTGTACTTTCTCAGAGATCGCACGTTTCTAATTGTAGATGTGTTTTTAACTGTTTACTATGGAAATCTATTCCTTGAACTCAACTGACACTCAAATTACTATTTTGGATGATAATCACAAACTTTTTTGTGTGTGATCTAGGTAGATGATCATTACAATTTTTGCTTAACTTTTCTTCAGTCTGAATAAACAGAGAGTTTAATTGAAATGTAAAATGTCCACATTTTGGCCTACTAAAATCCTCATTTTAATGTTAAGGAAAAAAAAATTGGAAATGATACTCTGTACTTCTATTTTACACCTGCAATGTTCAAAGAAGAATAAGAATGGCTTTAGAATCGGGCAGGTGGGTGATTGATTAGGTTGTTTAATTCACTAGGTACCATATCACTTAGGGCAGCAAATAAGGAACCAGGCTAACTGATTATTTTTGTCACTTCTAACTCAATGGATTCATAGGGAGGCCTCAGGAGAAAAGCTGCCCAAATGATGAATAGGGATTTCCACTCTCTGAATTATGCCGTGGATTTTAGCATTCTAGCTGTCTCTAATTATTTCCTTGCTATTCTGTGTCCATTTGTAAATCTTTTAGAAAGACGTTAAGAGACAATCTCCTTGGTGAACATACAAAAGGAATTAAGGAAAGCAGCACAAAGCAAATACCACTAACTTTTTATTAAGTTGCTGAGATTGAAAGGAACAAGTGAAAGCTTTATGGGTCTTCCACCATCAGGCGACAAGGAAGCATGCTGCAGTGTAGGCATGCTAGTGACTCGGAACCTGTGTGCTCCGTGCGGCTTCAACAGACTGCAAAGACGGGGGTGCAAGGCACATATACGTTAGTTTCTTTTCCTCTAAATATTTCTCTGTATTCTAAAAACAAAAACTAAACAAAGCAAAGCATGGCAAGGAAAGAATTGTCACACCCAGTGTTCAAAAGGAGCTCTAATTTTATAACCAGTTGTATTGTGTTCCATGTTATTGTGGAAGATGCATTTCTAACAACAGAAAACACTGATCTTTAAGCTGGGGAAGGGCTCCTTTTGAATGCTTAGAACATACCAGAATTACAGAACTAAATCCAAATGTGCAAGTTTTTAATCAAGTAGAAATTCATTAGTTTTAAACAGGAAGAATAGCTAACCTTCCACACAAGCTGCTGTAGGAAGCACAGCTAACTTTCCTCACAACTTCAAACATGTGGGAAAGGTCTGGGAGATAAGCACATTTTAGGATTCTGGTTATATATCTGGCAAACAAACTTACACTGCTAGCTTAAAATTTGGTGCTTAAATTATAAAAAAAAAAAAAGAAGTAGAAAGAAACCCATTGTATGCCACCTCTTTTGCTTCTAAACAAAATGCAAACAACAACAACAGCAACACACACACACACATTTCTCAAGAACTTGGAGGAACCAAAGCTTAAGAATAAGCTCTCTATAGGCAAATAACCCCCACTGTGAGGTATTTTAATGACAGAAATGTAATCGTTTCTGTTTAAGCTCATTGGAATGGAGCCCTCATGACTCGATACTGGAGGCTTCATCAGAAAATGAGACCAGCAGTGAGGAACACACATGCATGCTCCCTGGATTTGCCTTGTGCTGCCTAAGGCCTTGTGAACAGAAAAGCCATCACCGATGTGACCGTCCAATGTGTACCAGAACCACATAAATAAAATAAGAACTCACCCTGCACATGGCATCACTGGATAAGTAGAACAAATGTAAAAACCAAAGCAGAGGAAAAGAGACCAAGATCTCTAAAGAGTTAAAAGGTAGGGGGTAGGGGTTCCTTTCTTTTTTTTTTTTTTTTTGTCCTCTCACTGCTGTGTTCCAGGGAAGACACAGCCTTGCAGAGAAGAGAAAACAACAGAATATGTAGTTACAATTCTGAGAGATGCCACCTTTCTAGCCAGAGAATAGTTCAAGGGCTCCCAGGAGGCTGCAAAATGTCTGAGAGATTCTACAAATCAGGAGCCGAATAGAAGGATTTCCTGACTCTTTTTTATTTTAATTTTTATTTTAAGTACAGTAAATTTACTCATAAAAACATTCTAACCATGCACAATTTTCCATTTTTAACAAAGAATAATAATGCATTTAAAAAAACCCAAAACAGAATACTTGACATTTATAATTCAAAATCAAACGAGCAGAATATTAAATATTTACAAAACTATATTAAAAAAATTATGAAGTTACATGCAATTGTGTAGAATTGACAAAAGAATGGCTCAAAAATGGGAGAATTTTCCTTCATTCCTAAAGAGAAAGTGTGTCCCATAGAAGCTGAGAAGGGTCTGGATTGGTCAGTACAATGCCTGTGGAGGGTTGCAGGGACAGAGAATGTGGTTGTCCCACCGGCACAGCCTGTAGTTCTAGGTGCTCAGGATCAAGTCACAGACCAGCCTTGTCAGGCCCTGTGGCCCGAAGTGTCACCTGACTTGTTCTTTGGGAGATACCTGCCCTTGAAGGATACAGCCCGGCTGCTAGGTTCCTCCTTTGGAACAAGATTTAGCAAGGAGACATTTCCCTTTCAACTTGAGGACTTTGGCAGGGGATGCCAACAGGACATAAACTGGCTAGGCATGGCCACAGGAAGTGAACGGGACTTTGGAGGAGGGAGTCACCCAGCTCCGCCGAGGGACACCCAGGCCGAGGTGCTGGCCCTGCTGGGCACGCAGCTGTGGAGCCAGGGGGACTTGCACTCAAGAGCCAGCTCCAACTGGCCAAGCAGGCGGCCCTACTGCCTTGCCACGGCCATGGGCCTGGGTGTGCAGACCCTGCTGGCTGACTCCATTCCCACACAGGCGCTCAAGGAAACGCCACATTCACTGCTGGGTGCTACCTCCCGTTCCACAGTGCTCTTTAGCAACGAGGAGTTTAACATCAAACGTTTTTCCAATTTTGATGTTTCCATAAAATAAAAATTGGAAAATAAGGTAGAAAATGGAAAGATTTTGCTTAACAAAAAAACAGAAAGCCTAAACAGTTGTCTTATCCCAACACTGTTCTACTGGAGCTGTACATGCCACTGGCCCCCCTTCCTGGAGGCAGATGTGCAGGTTAGGAATGGAAGGTGGCATGACACAAGCGGCGAGGTCCAGGATGGCGTGAGGCCGGTTGGATCAGCAGATGAGGTGCTCGCTCCTGACTCTTTCTACAGAAAAATGCAAATTCAGGCCTCACACTGAAAAAAGCTCATTCATGGAGCACACCCACAGTATCATCCAGAGGTATGAGATCTGAATTCTCTGAGGAGCACATGTGTGATGTCGACCTTAAGCTCAAGAGCAAAAGGCAGGAAAACTGAGCTACTAGTGGCACCACAGCTTGCAGGAGGAAGCACGGAACTTGTGGTTTGAAATTTTGCTAAATAGGTTGATGGCAACTTAAGCACCACACACAAAAAAATCTTAGAAAAATACTGTCATACAAAGGAAGGATCATTCTGTATTTGTATATATATATATATATATATATATATATATATATATATATATATATATATATGGAGCAATTAGGATAAAAATGCAGCTACTTTTGGATAATTCTATGAAAAAAAAGATTTGCACCAATAGTGTTTCAGCAGGATATCCTGTCTGCTTCTTGTACTATGGATAACCACTAGGAAGATAACAATGTAAAAACTATTAATTATTGAAACTACTATAAATCAACTTTAAAAGAAAGATAAGTGCACAGCCATATTCTCTTTATTCAATGAATAGAGGGATCTGTTCTAATAGTGTTTATAAATAGAATACCATGTCTGCACCTTATAAAACAAATAACCTCTAAGAATATGCAATGTATTAATTATTGAATCTGTCCTACTAATTTGATTTGAAACTGTGTCATTGCTATTTGTTCTTCAAAAAAATTATGGAAAAAAAGGAAAGTCAAGGCGATTTACATTGGCAAGTATTACTGAAAGAAAAAAAAATACTGTCTATGGGAGACTTTAGTAAGATTCAGTTTCACAAGAAGATATGCAAAATAGCTATGGTAAAATTATGCAGAACTCTGAAAGTCAAAAAAAATCTGAGCAATTCCCAAGTGAGAGAAAGAAAGAAAAAAGAAACAATAAATAAAATCCTAAAGTGACCAAAGTGTTGGAAAAATTAAAGGCTTCCCAAATTAAGATGGGTATATTCTGTGAGATGATGTTACATTCACTTAATAATGAAATTGTAGGCTCTGTGAACAGAGAAATAGAAGTCATAAGTAAGATGTCTGATGTGACAATCAGTAGATAGGCACAACAGCAAAATTTCAATCCCCAGTACACAAAAACAAACAAAAATGACAAATAAAATTGCAATAACAACAAAAAGGCCAGCACTATGGAGGAGAAGTTAAAGATAGGGGAGTAGAAATCATCCATCCCCTGAAGAAAAAACATATGAGATTAAATGATTCATTGAACTTTTAGGATCTTTCAAATTCAGAATATATATATATATATGTCTTTTCTAAGAATCCAAAGGTATAAAAGCTCCTTTTTTGGTGTTATATTTTGATTTTTTACTTTACAATTAGCATGAATCATAAGGATATTAAACAGTTTTAAAGCTTCATTTCAGGAAAGATGTCTTCATTTTCAAGAAGTGAAGCTACACCATCTTAAGGTAAAAACAGAAGTTTCATGAATAGGTCATAGGCATTTCTCTTAGGAAAGAAAAAAAAAAGTTTTGTTTTCATAATATCTTTTTAGAGATCCACAACAATCTCTTAACAGTAAAAAAAAAGAATGAAGCAAAACAACCCTGAGAGTCTGAATAAACCACATCTAATGCTGCATGAAATGTATTTTAATGTTATATTTAAAAGAAGAAATATCTATGGATTAAAAATTACTTAAAATTAAAGTGCTATGTGAATTGTACAAAATGAATTTGCCAATTCACACCACAGCAAAACTCCAATATTAACAATCAGTTATTAATAATGAATTCCTTATCCAAAGGAGCCTTCTGGAGAATTAGCCTTAAAGTATTTTCTTAAGCTTGGTGTTCTTTAATAAAGAGAGCCTACACTAGAATTAGAATCCTGTTCATAAGCAAATACGGGATAAGTATTTTTTCCTACATAATCTAAAGTCTGTCTTTGAAAAAAGTTGTCTACTAAGTAGTGATAACTGTGAGGCTGTGTTAATAGAGAACTGATATTGAAATTTATACTTGTAGAGATTTCAAGCTGATGGATGCAAATAAAAACTATCCTTGCTTTCCTGTGCTACATGGAAGAAAGAAATTTCAATCTCATGGAGAGAAATATTCTTCAGATTGACATATTAGTAAGAGATCCTGGCACGTGAAGCTCCACCAGGTGTTAGTAAGCTATACAAAAGGCATAAAGGTGCCTGAGAGGACAATGTCAGGATAAGCACAGGCATGAATTAAAGGAAGCAAAATCAGAGGTCAAGATGTACAGGGTAAATGGATTTTTTTTTTAAGCACGTAAAATCTCAAGCTTAATTCTAAACAACGTACACCAGTGTGTGGTGATTCTGTGCAACTCTGAAGACAAAACAAACCTCTTAAAGGAATTCAGCCCTGGAGTGTCGCAGCGGATTGATGAGAATGCTTGCCCTGCCTTTCGTGTGCCAAGCAATTCCTGAGAGCGTCTGAGGGCCAGTGTCACGGTTGAAGGGAGCTGTTGTGCTGTCCTAGCTGTTCTCTTCCTCAGATAGCACATCAAAGCCTGCTGCTGCTGCAAGTGCTGTTTGGAGTTCAACAACTGAAGCATTTCAGTGCATATCTTTATCAAGATCCTCACTACCCTCTTTTGTTGTCAGCAGAATTAAACAAGAGGTGCAGATACGTGAACTACTCTGGAAAACTGTTGCCTAATTAGTCATGCTAAGGTAGTCTGTATGCCTATGACACTGGGACAAGGGGAAGGCAGAATCCTTCAGTGCCAACGTGAACATGGTCCTCTTGCTCTGCGATGGGTCCAGAAGCTTCAGACCCAAACCACAGTTTCATCTTATGCTGGCCTGCCCACTCACTGTTCTATCAGTTCGCACGGCCACAGGCTAATGATGCTATTTATTCACCAAAGCAATAGAAAGTACTGGCAGCCTCTGGTGGGCCAATCCTGGCATGGTGCAGTATGAACCTGAGTACAAGAGGTTGCTTCATAGACCAGGGACTCCATGCAAAGTGGTACATATTGGCAAAATATATCCTCATGTTGATAGGAGGAAGTATGTTCCTACTAAGAAAGACATCAGCACCAGGTACCTGTGTGAGCTTAGGGCTGCTGGGTTTTCCTAAGATGGTCCCAAAAGGGCCAGCTATATACTTCAGCTGATGCTTTCTTAGGAAGAGTGCAATGGTCAGGTTTCAATCCTGGGTGCACTGGGCTGGCCCTAACTCCAGGATGTGCTGAGAAGGCAATTGAGACAGAGTAGTGATATGCACCTGTAATCCCAGCACTTGGGAGGCTGAAAACAGGAGGATCACTGAGTATGATCTGTGTAGTGAGACCCTATAGACCCTATACTAAGTACATAAAAAAATGGGCCCAGAATTAACTAATAGTGTACACATTTTATTTAAAATGTTTTCATCTATTTGCCTTGCACATTTTGGAATTTCCTTTTTAAGTTGCTCAGCGGTGTTAAATCAATGTGTAAGTTGAAATGCTGGTTTTTTTTTTTTTACATTGCATATTGTTTTCTTAGTGGTTATTTGCTGTATAAGGTGCAGACATGATATTCTATTTACAAACACTATTAGAGCAGATCCCTTTATTCATTGAAATAAATTCACAGATCAAAATTGGAGAAATAGAAGAGCTCCAAGACCAGCCAACATTTGGCCCTAGCCTTTCAAGGTCAGGCTTGAAATGTATTTAGTATAGGGTCTATAGGGTCTCACTCAGGATACAGGAGAACCTGTAATGCAACATCATGAAACTCAGTTGAGTTCCAAATATTCTGAACAGGGAGATTATGGAGCCACAGAGGAAAGAGACTGAAGTTCTATAGTGTGCCTGGGGAGAGTCACATGGAGAGAAAACTTTCTCTCAGGCTCTCACAGAGAGCAAACTAGTCAAGCATTGGCCGTGACTCATCCACATGGATGATACAGACAAAGGATCTACAGAATAGGGTAAAGGATTACAAGATAAACCCCGAGGGGACTTCACTGACCTCATCAGAAACCAAAACTACATGTTTTGGTATATAGGTCTTACTCTATCTAGGTCTTAACCATCCAGCAGAAAAGTATAAAAATGAGGCATACAATGTGGGGCCATAATAATAAGTTGAGCTGTAAATGGTTATGGTTGACAACTTCTTCAGATAACTCACTATTGTTGTGGAATGCTGGACTGTGTTGGAATGTGTCACCGAGTTCAGGCACCTAAATTAGTTGAATGACAATGGAGTGCCCATCTTTGACAGGTGTAGACAAAGGAAGAGGCATAGAAAGGAAGAATCATGATGTGTGTGTATAGACAGTACAGTTGGGATAGATACGCCGTGCTTCTACATAATTCTATGAGAGGCAAGATTTGCACTAATGGAGGTTGGACAGGATATTATGTCGGCTTCTAGTACTTTGGACAACCACTAGGAAAATAACAACATAGAAAGTATTAATTATTGAATCTATGATGTAATTCAGGTTTAAAAAAATAAGATACGCAAATGGCTACACTCTCTTAATTTATTGATAAGAGACATCTGTTATAATAATGTCTGTAAGTATAATACCATGTATACCCCTGGTACGATACCAAAACACTATGAAAACACTTTGCAATGTATTAATTTATCGAATCCATCTTGTCAAGGTGTCTTAAAACTGTCTCATTGATATTTGTACTTCAATAAAATAAAAAAATAACAAAAATGAATTAAGAGAATGTAGCTGTATACCTATCGGAAACCCAAATGTTATGATTACATAAGTTATATTTTTTAGTTTTAAAAAATGAGAGGAGGAACAAAGGAGGAAATAAGTACTGTATCACAAAGAATTTCACGTAGACTATGGGTACAATGTCAATAAGACAAATGTCCTGAAGTGGCTGAGAAAAATACAAAGTACGTGATTTTCTCTTGAGGTCCATTACTATTCTCTGAAGACATAGAAATCCTCAGTATTTCTATGTCTTCAGATAGCCGAGACTTAGGTAGACTGTAGTTAGTGACATCTGGATAAAGAACTGCCTCTGAATTTTCCTGAAGTAGGAAATCAAACACAGGAGGATGGACTGAGTGGGAATCGGAAACATTAAACAAATGCCCCTTAATTTATGGGAATATATATATAAACTAACACTGGTCAGGATGAATAATAAAATGTGTCTAATTTGGAAGAAGTGGCAACTAAGCATTTTAAATAATCTAATATGATAATGAATAATAGGATACAATCATTAATAATAAAACCACTGTATATCTTTTCAAATTAGAAATAGAGAAATAAAAGTTGACCAATCTAAAGCAATATACTAAGAAAAGAAAAGGATAAGTAAAAAATTCATGGTAATAAATGTGACATAAATTAATTAATCCAAATATAGTGCTAACAATAAATTTAAATGAAGTAGTTATACTTACTGAAAAGAAAATGTTCCATGCATATCTGTTTACAGATGTTTACCTAGGTCTCAGTGCGAAAGAAGTGAAAAAATGCATGCTGGGTATATTGTAAAAATCATGATTATATTAATATAAAATAAAGTTTCCATTTATCTAAAATAGCAGACATAGTAATAGGCAAGTAAATACTTGAGAATCTATAGGCAATGAAATAGTAGTAGTAGATCAACTGGAACATAAGTTTAATAATGAGTTAAGAGGTAGATCTTCCGTGATATGCTTCTATTAATGTGTGACACAATACAGAGTATCGGTAACAGTTGGAACGATTGCTTTACTTGTGTCGGTGCCTAGGTGATTGTTATAATCTTCTATTGCATTCTTATATATCAATAGCAAGTAGCAATAAAAACAATGAAAAGAACATACATATTTCACGGAAATAGATGTTTCTGCATGTTGTATAATAAGCCTGTTTTCAGAGAATGATACTATTATCTGGCTTTTATTGTGCAGTGACAGAATAAATCATTAAAGTCACTGTAGGATTGATTTGACAAGAGTAGTTTTTCCCTCAACTCCAGCTGGCAGAGCCTTGTCTAATTTGTAAATCCCAGGATGTACTGCTGTCCTTTTGAGGAAGTCCCGTTATTTATTGCCCACAGACATTAAGCTTATTGCAGTTTTTCTTTTCCAGGTAATTAGGGTGTCTTGAAATCCAACCCATTTTTCTTGTGGAGCTTATAAATCTTTCTACATTTTGAAATGCTTTTCTAGATTGGAAATTACTTTCAAGGGTCTTTATCTTCCCTACGTATACCTCTTAGGATGCGTGATTGAATGAGCCCCAGTCTTTATCTTTTAAGCCATGAGTCTCATTTTTATCTGTGTAGTCAAAAGCATAATGCTTCTGATAATACTGTAACATAAACTTAAGGTCTAACATATATATAGCATAAACTTAAGATTGAGAATATATATATATATATATATATATATATATATATATATATATATATATACATACATAAATCTGTACACATAAGTGACATAAGTACCTGTGACAAGTAATGTGCAGAGAGAGTAGATATACTTTTGTGTTTTCTGCATTATTATAGTGAACATGTGTTCACAGTCTCGACCTACATTTACATGTATTTTGTTTTCTGTGGATCACAGTGACATCATTACAGGCTTTGTTTCAGATTCCAGTAAATGTATTCTCCTCTACACAGTTTTGTGCTTCAAACACCATCATTTGAAGATTTTTACCCTGAATATAATAATAAGTAAAGAATATAATAAACATATCCATAAGTGTGTGAGTGTCCTGGTTCTTCTTGGGTTGTTCCATGGTAGTTGCTTTGTTTCCTGCGGTCCATCCAGTGTGATTCAATTAGACAGGCCTACTGATTTCCAGGCCCCTGGCTGCGAGTGCATGTACATGGCCAGGATGGGCCAATGAAAGTATCTCATCATCCTCAGTAATTTTTTCAATGAAAGTGTTTGACTCATACTTGTTTGATGTCCATCTATAACATATAAGTCAAAAATCAGAACAGACAGTTTCTTTAGCCCAGGTAGTCATCAATACAGTTGGCCATCTGGCCCACCAACTCTGTATATATGTATATCTATATGTGTGTATTCAGATAGAACATATATATATATACATAAATATCATATATGTGCATATACAGAGAGAGGAGAGAGAGAGAGAAAGGGAGAAAGGAAGGAAGGAAGGAAGGAAGGAAGGAAGGAAGGAAGACAGACAGACAGACAGACAGACAGACAGACAGAAAGAAAGAAAGAAAGAAAGAAAGAAAGAAAGAAAGAAAGAAAGAAAGAAAGAAAAAGAAAACAAGGAAAATAAGTAAACAGGCAGTATTCAATGAACTGAAGTTACTAGACAAGTAAACAGGTGAAGGTAAATAAACCCACAGATTGACACTGAGGTCAAATTTGTCTGAATCCAGTCACACCTTAAGAGGGTTCCAACTATGTGAGTCATTTTAGTTAGGCCTGGACTTCTGTTGTTTGTGCTCAAATGGTCCCGAGCTGAACTTGTGCTATTGCCTTCATTTCTGAACTGCTCAGTAAAAGTGTATGGTGCACACACAGAAGTCAGTAATTATCCTAAGTGTTCAGTTTGGTGAGTTTTTTCCAAATAAATACTCTCAGTAAACAGGATGTAGATCAAAAAATAGAATTATCCACAAATTTCCCAAACTTCCTTTTAGCTGTTGTTTTTTCTCTAAGAATTAATATGATTATAGAATAAATATGATTTTTTAATATTTCATTATGAAAAACTTCAAATAGACATATAAAAATTTTTATGGTAAAAGTCTGTAACTTTTACTGACTTCCTACACTTAACCTTTCACTCTAGTTGCTTTATTGTGCATCTAGCCACTTATTCATTTCTGTATTCATCATTTAATTTGTCTCACATTTTTGATCGAAAGCTGCTGACACTGGGAAACTACCTTACAAGCTCTTAATCACACATACACTTAAATAGTGTCTATAATGTCCACTGGGAAGAACACAAATTTAACAGGATATAGTACATTCTAGTAAATTCTAGAATGTAACCAATTAATGGCTACAAGTAATCAATTATGGATTTTTATGATATTTGGATAGGTTTCCTACCATTAAAAGCACTACATAATGGTGTTTCTCTTTTATTTTTTCTTTTATTAAATCAACTAATTGTTTTAATGGTGCCATTTTAGATAATTAAAAACACTTTTTCTCTGAATTATTAAGGAGTGTAAACCCGTATTTATATATGATACTTTCCAAAGTTACTGAATTTTGTGACAAGATATTCCTAAGGAAAATTGCTCAAGCTTCAGTCTTCTCATTGTTAATATCAGTTCACTAAAAGATAACCAGAAAGCCACAAAAACTTTTGAAAAAGTGAAAATATCATCTCTGTGCTTTGGTAAAATATTTGGAAGGAGTAACAAACTCAGTGTTCCAAGTAGTAGATGTGCCTTTGATTTACTGGGTAACTGATTATGTGCCAATTACCTAAGTGGTAAGCCTCACTTACACTTTATCCTCACATCCAATTTCTAACAGTTACATTTTTAACAGGAAGGTTTTGTGATGATGAACACTGCACTTTTTTGAACCAGAGAAAAAAAATTCTACTTCATTTATCTGATCAGCAGGAATTGTATAGAGCTTAAATGCTAAAACCAATACCCACATCTCCTGCTGTCTTCCTTTTCTGGGTGGAAATCCTGCTGACAGGCTTGGATTATGTGCTTCTGCGACTTTGGTGTGGGCTCACTGATTCCACACTGCACTCCTGAGTCTGTGTCCTGAGTGTGCCATTTGCCTTCTTCATCACTTCTTGGATTCCCACTGCGCCCTTCATCATTACCCTAAGTGGCTTCTTGACTATGCAACTTTGACCCTCTTTTTACTTTAGGCTGTAATTTTTAATGCATTTCAAGTGTGCTTGTGTTTCTGTTTCACCCATAATATCCTTCATGGGACTGTGCTCAGTACTTAGACTCTTATATTTTCCTATTCATCCAGTGGTAGGCAGGGCCACGCACTCATGCCACCTCCTTGATTAGATGATCATCACTATTTAACCTGTGTCCAAAGATTTGACAAAATGAATGCCCAATTTTGATAGCTAATGCTGAGGGGAGATTCAGTAGTACTCTAAGAAACAACACTAGAACAGTTACGTCCATCTGGTCAGGTGTTACCCAGAAGGGATTCTCACAAGAAGCTTGATGGAGTATTTGAAAGCCTGGTAAAGGTGGTTCTTGCATAATATAAGTGCTTTATGACTGAAGAGGTAAAGGGAGATAGAATCAGGAGGAACAAGGTGCCAGTCAAAGTTAAGTACAAGTTAAGTGGGAAGTAGGTGGCAGCCAAGTAACATGTGACAGGCTGTGCCAGATGTCTAGCTTTATTCTAATGACTTTGTGACTATTAATCTTTGTTGTGTTTGATTAGATTAAAACATGCTTCTGGATGTATCTGCGTATGTCATGGGGCAGGACCTTGGGGCCCACATCTGATCCCTGGACTTTTCTTCTCTGGTTTACACCCCTTGTGCTCTGTTTCCCAGTAGCAACCTTACTCCATCACCCTACTCTGCACATTGTTTCTGTCTTAAGGCTTCAAATCATGGACTGACCCTTCTGAAACCATGAGGCAAAGGCAAGAGTTTCTCCTTCAAGTTGTTTGTATCAAGTATTTCATTGCATCAATATAGAAAAACAGACCAGTATAGAAGCTATCAAAATGTTTAGACATAGCATCTGGTGGGGCTGACGTGGCTCCATTTATCTTTGAGGAAAGTTAATTTTTCTCTAGCAGCAGCATGGAAGTGAATAAAGTCCATCTAAGAGTTCAGTTAACAGTCTAGTGTGGTGATTCAGGCAAGAGAACATGATAGCTTGATTCAGTGATTCATGCATGTGTGAACAGTGCGTCCACACTGTTAGGAAGTAGTGAGTAGGCGCCACGCTAAAAACTTTATAGATCTATAAGAGTGAAGAAGGACATAGACTAACACCCACCAGCAGGATTTTCACCCAGAAAACACCAGGAGACATGAGTAATGGTTTTAGCATTTAAGCTCTGTACAATTCGTACTGGTCAGGTAAGTGAAGTAGGATTTGGTTTTCCTGGTTCAGAAAAATGATGTGCTTATCAACACAAAACCTTCCTATTAAAAATGAATTATACCTATTAGAAATTTGATATAAGAATCACAATCTCTCTCTCTCTGTGTCTCTCTGACTCTTTCACATACACTCACACACAAAAACTCACACACATACACACATACAAGCACACACTCACTTCCTGTAATACTGGGGATTAAATATAGGAGTGTGATCTACCTCTAAGCCATGTTTCCAGCCCTTTTTATATTTTATTTTGAAACACAGGCTCTCTTTCAACTGCTCAGACTGGCTTTAAGTAATCCTCCTGGTACAAGTTACCACAGAGCTGGGGTTATAGGCATCTAACACGAACTTGGAAGCCTCTTTCATTCTCTTATTCACTCACTAAAAGTGTGGTTTGAAGTCAGGCACAGTGGTTCAAGTTTGCAATATTAGCATTGTGGGAGACTGAGGCAGGAAAATCACAAGAGGCAATCCAGTCTGGACAGCTAGTAATTTATCAGGGCCCTACTGCAAAAGAAACCAGAAAACAAACAAACAGATGGGCTGGAGCTGTAGCTCTGTGTAAAGGCCTTCATTTCAATCATTAGTACCATGAAGAAAGTGAAGTTTATTTAGCACCAACTAAATAATTGAAATCTTAACTCTCAGTTTCTAAAATTATGCAATTCTACTCATTTTCTGATACCATACTGTTTCATTTTAATTTATATTTTTATGTAGCTTCACTTCAAGGAAAAATGGGCTATCCCTAGGACATGATTGTGCAGGAAATATTTGGCATTTAGCTTTTTCTTGTAACATAAATGATTTCTGTTCTCATGTCCCATGTCAGTCTCCTCAGACTAGAAAATATGAGCTTACATCAGACAGCTGGATTCACTCTACATAGAATGAGAGACTTCTGAGCAATCTGAGCCTGAAATACTGACATTAGTATGCACTCTTAGGTTCATAAATTCATGGAAAATGCTTCCTATTGACCAGATTCACAAAATATTCCTATGAATATTAAGTGTTTTGAATGGACATTCACCTTAACTGAGAAATAGAATTTTGGTGACTCTATTGATATCTTCAAGAAAACATTTTTGGACTGTTTCATACTTGAGTTATTTTGAAAGTTTGAGGCATAGTTCTTTTACCCTATGCATATCATTTAGCAGTATTTGAATTAACACTTACCCTCTCAGATGTTATAGCCACTAACATTTAACTGCCTTGTTGATTGGCTAATTCATCTTCCACTAATGTTCTCAGCATACAGACTTGACAGACTATTACCTTATTTGTAAGTGGATTATTTGGTGTTTTAAATGCTGATGTGTTTTGACACAACATGACCTATAAGTAAATAAACAATTTAAAAGCCATATGCCAACTCACTTTACTATTTTATTGATTTTCATTTAGTGTCTAGTGGTATGTAAAAGATCTCTTAAAGTAGCTGCTTCATTCTATTGATGTTTGAAGTGGTATAAACCAAAATATTTTAGGGCAAATCATATCATGGGCTGACATGTCAGCTCATTACTTATTGCTGTCCCTCTCATGGCTCCAAAGTCATTGTGCACGGAGACCTCATGTTTGAGAAAAATCCACAATGAGCAAGCAGAAAAGGGTCTCAATAATGAGAAGTAAGATATATCTATGTACATAAGCAGGATGACTTGGACAACTGTACTGTGCATTTTGGCTGGTCTATGGAAAGGAGCAGATAATGTTTACTTTGTTTTGACTCCTTTTGTCAATTGTTTATACTTTTTCTCTTATTTTCTTATGCATTTTTTTTCTTCTTCCAATTTTATATGCATATATATGATAATATGAATAACTGCTTGGAAGACAACACTACATTATGACAAATACTGTGAAATACATATTACCCTGTTAAGTGAAATTCTGTATCACTTGTAATTTTTTTGTTTTAGTACTATTTTGTACTGCTCTTAAAAAAATAAAAATAAACACTTATTCCAATATGTTTTAAAAATAATGATATAATTAACAATAATCATAAATATCTTTGACATTTTCAGCAGTAGTGTTTTCTGTAAACTTTTTAAGAAAAAAAGCAAAATTTATACTGTACTGGGAATAGATTTAAAGATTTCACTCAATGGTAGATATATTTTTCCTTTCTTTTTTGCTTTCAAATAAAATTTATAAAACAGAACTTGGTGTAGTATGCTCACAACAAAAGTATGCTCAAGTTTAGATTTTAATAGTGTCACAGTTAATAAAATTCTGACAACTATGGTTTACAATATAGAAAATCCATACTGTAAGAGTAATTCATTATTGTCCTCAGGTGACAAGCATAACTGAAGTTCAGGGATGCTTGGTTCTCCACAGATGCCCATGTTTTTATTGCTGTGGCTGTATGCTCATATACCTCTGCTTAAACTTGAGAAATGGCTTCAGAGTGGGGCACCTTTATTGCCTAAGTTGATGTATGAGAAGATATGCCTAAATATATGTTGAGATTGAATAGATTCACTGATGAAAGTTGGGGAGAGATAAAATATTAGTAAATAGTGAGAAATACAAGTTTAGATTGGATTTCCATACAGATGGAGGGAGATGCTTCAAGTTTAATTTTAATTCCAAAGAAACCTACCCAAAATCTGAGAAGGCTTCCAGAGACATTAGCTTGTTTCTAGCATTAGAATGTAACATGAAACCATTACATTTATTTTACTCTTATTATCTTGCTGCCCAGATTAGACACAACCAGTCTCATGAAAGTACTGCTGCAACAGGCTTTTTAAAAAAAATAATTTTATTGAGAAAAATTGCAATAAGACAGCTTCAAAACAGGATGGTAGGAGAGTTACAACAATTAATACATTGCATATTGTTGTCTTTGTAGTAGTCATTCTTAGCGCAAGGTGCAGACATGATATCCTATCCAAGCACTATTAGTAGAAATCTTTCTCCTTATTGAATTAAGAGAAAGTAGCTATATATCTATCCTAACTAATTTGTATATACAGATACAAAATTGTCCTTCATTTACATCTCTTTTTTGTTTAGTTTTGTCAGAGATGGGTATTCCATTACCATCCAAATATTGTAGGTGCATGAATTCAACAAAATATTCCAATAAAGCCCAGTAGTCTACTATAGTAGTAGGTTATCCACAGAAGTGGCAATGTCTGAATTTGTTGACTTGAGCCTTCCACAGCTCAGCATATTAACATGGCTTTACTTTTCATACTTCATTTCTACACTTTTCTGATAGATGGTTAAGACTAAGATAAGTAACTTTTGCATTTGACAAGGTCAGTCAAGTCCCCTCAGGACTTATCCTGAAAATTCTTTTTCTATATTCAGTAGAGAATTAAAAGTTTAGCATATCAATACTTGATGGAAAATATATGCTCCATCTTATGCCTAAGATGTTTGATATTTAGACAGATAAGGAGGTTAAACCCACCTGCATATGTTGTAGGTTAATAATAAGCTTCTCTTCTGGAGGGTAAACAACCTAAGTTTACAGACCAAAAATTAGAGGAAAAGAAGGGCTGCAAGGACAGCCAACATGCTGGCCCTAGCCTTTCAAGGTCAGTGAGGACTCAAGACATTAGAGAACCTGTACTGTAACATCATGTAACTCAGTTGTGTCCCAAATTTTCTGATCAAGGAGATTATGGGGCTACAGAGGAAAGTGATCATGATGCAGAGTGGGCCTAGGGAGAGTCACATGGAGAGAAAACATTCTTTTAGTCTTTTATAGAGAGCAAATTGGTCAAGCAGTGGCCAAACTCATTCACATACTTGATACTGACAAAGGATCTACAAATTGCCATGTGACAGGCTTAGAGTGGCCTTTAATTTACTACTTGAGAGGATCCTTGTTTCTGCTGCACACCATGACCTTCAGCTCAAGTTCATGAACATAGCCTTGGGGAATCATACTAAGTAAGGCACACGAAGCATTTCTGAAAAAGCAAAAGGAAGGAATTCCATGAAATGTGGGGTTTGCTCATATACAAGGTCAGGAAACTGCCATGCACATTCCTGGGGTCCTCAGAGTTGGCAGAACAGAATTTCAAGCCATGGCACATGCCTTTCCTTCCCTTTCTTTTAACTAAGCAGCTCCACATCCTTCCTGATTATTTCTCTTCTCCTCTCCCACCCGCTGAGTATACATTACTATGATTGTTGAAAATGTTTATTGCACAGGCATTTAGAAAATTATAGTCTTCATATTAAGTTTTTTGGGAGGAATACGTATCTCACTCATGAACGAGAACTGATTCTGTATAGCATAAGTGAAAAACAACCTCAATGTTTACAAACTGAGATCCATACACTGCAACAGTTCATTTTCCAGAGGTGGTAAATTATCTACAAACTGTTTGTGAGATATCTTCACAGGGAGAAAAGTGGATTCAGAAAAAAAATAAGAAAACAAGTCAGTGTAATCACTTATAAGTTTTAAATATGTTTGCCATCTTTAAGCAATTTGAGTCTGAGTTTTGATGCTGTGACAGACTACTGTATATCTACTTTACTACATATTTGTCATTATGATTATAATAAACAATGAGTTTTAAAGTCATACTTCTAATCTTATTCCCTTTTTCATTAAGAAATAGACAAAACTTTATTCATATATTATGTTTACAGTCATAATATGGAGTCTTTAAATAATTTTTATTTTTAAAATACCCTCTCATCTTCTTTTTCTAATTCTTCCTCTTACTGTCCATCTTTTTGGGTAAGACTTTAGCTTTCAAAAGGGTGAATGGTTTAATCTCTTCTTGCTGCAAATAAAAATGCGTCACTACCTACGAGTTGGAGAATATTTTCATATCTTTGCTCCCAGTAGGAAATGGGAATCACTGTGTGATAGAGGAAAGAACTGTGTAAAAGAAAAGAAAAAAAATGTGTTATCTGTAATATTAAAGTTTTAAGATTCCAGGAGGAACTAAAGAATGACCTTGAGTACTGAGTGAGCATGCGCAGTGACTACCAAATGGAGATATTTACCTGGGAGTCTGAAGTTCCCCTCAAAGGAAAGCTGCAGGGAGCCAGAAACTAGGGAAGTGGAAACACAGAAGAGGAATAGCAGGCTGCTGTCACCAAAGCAGACAGAATGAAGAACTCACCTTGCTTTGGTCACTGTCTCAATGGGAAAGTGGATCAAAATTTAACATTCCCACCCCTGTCCTCCATAAGATTTGGAAGAAAATGAAAATAAATGATGGGGGAAATTATGTAAACAATGATTCTATGAAGATTTGCAGTCAATTTTTCTTTCTTTCTTTCTTTCTTTCTTTCTTTCTTTCTTTCTTTCTTTCTTTCTTTTTCTTCCTTCCTTCCTTCCTTCCTTCCTTCCTTCCTTCCTTCCTTCCTTCCTTCCTTCCTTCCTTCCTTTCTTTCTTTCCTTCGTATTTTAGGGAAGGATCTACAGGGTGTTCAAGGTCTCAGTACTAGATCAGTGATTCTCCTGTTTACAGCCTCCAACAAGCTGGGATTACAGGTGCGTCCAATTTCAATTGCCTTCTCAGTGTGCTCTGGCGGCAGGGCCAGCAGGGAAGTCCCATGGATCAAATCCCCAGCCCTTGCACCTGCTTGCAGGTGCTTTAATCCACTGAGCTATTTGGCTGTCCCTATGCAGTCAGTTTTTCTGAGGAATATAAAATTCCTTAATTAACTTCCTGAGCATGCACAGGGATCAAAGATCTTACAAATCCTGTAAATGTGGATGAGATAATTGTAAAAGAGGCTGCACCCTCCTAACAACTGTGTGACTCTGGTGGTGCTGTGAGTGGGCCTCAGTACTAATCAAGCCTCGAGAGCTCACTGCTGTTCATGCAGGAGCCATGATCCAGACAATCAGGATGGGACTGCTTCTTTTTTGGGTAGATTACCCAATGGAAAACAAAGCCTTGCTCTGTTTATTAAATTCTCTGCTTAGTTTAGCAGTTAAGTAACTTTTCATTTCAAGTCATAATGCAGTATAGTGAAAGCTCATTAATTTGGATTTCAGTGGTTTATATTTTCTATAATTTTGAAAAAGGCTAATCAGTATTAGCTTTACAGTATCAATAAAGAATTTGATAAGCGAATTACTAACAAAAATGGGTTGCAGAGGGATCTTCTTTGCATATTTCATACAAAGAGCTTTTCAGTCACCCTGAAGTAATTTATCATCAGCTGCTTTCTTAAAGCTATCATATCCTAAATACAAATCAGTCTTACACTTTCCTTTGAAAAATCTCCACATAATTCTTCCAAAGATTCCTTTTTTCTTTATTCCAGATACTTCATTTCTAATGTATATAAATATTCTTTTAGCTGTTTTTAAAATCCAAATTTATCACAAGGATGATATTATAGAGAGTATTTTTTTTGTTTTATTTGGGCTATATGAGCCTCCTTTCACATTTCTTTCTCATTTAGTATCACTGCACCTTTTCTTGACTTTGCTCTAAACTACCCCCAGAGAAAATTGTCTGTTGAGACTCTTAAGCAAGCTTAATCTGTTCCTTTTATGATTTATACTTCTTGCCTTTATCTTGCCTTGTGTTTGCCTGTGTGTGTCTGAGTAGTGGGTCATGAGACATTTGTGTGTCCTCATCCCTGGTCAGTGTCAGTGACTAAAGCCCATCCTTGCTGCTAGATGATTGTAGGGAAAGGTGAATTCAAGTACCCTTAATAAATGAGGCCAATATTTACTTTACTGAGTCAACTGAGCATATAGTATTAACTCAGTTTAAAAGCATACATTTTCAAATCTTTCTCAGTAAGAAACAGCATGAGTGGGTGCTTAAAACCTTGAGACTTGTGGTTTTGCTGAGCTTGTGCTTGAAATCATCTCCAAAGGACTATAATTCTGTCTGCCTGTTTTGTTAGAGCATGAAAAACATGTGGATGCTTTTTGTAAGTGGAGAAAGTATTTTCACAAATTCTTCCAATCATTCTTCCACCCCCTCTCACTTTTAGTGGCCTGTCAGTCTTTTTTGTCTTGTGGAAGTTAAAAAAAAATAGAACACTAAGGGAAGTTAGGTACAGAAAATGTTTCTTTTATTTTTTTTTGAATATCAAGTTTGTTCTAATACTTTAGTGTATTTTAAAATCTAATGAATGTTTAGCATATGAGACAAGTATCTAATAATACAGTTTTGAAAAGTCATTTTCATATACACAATTTTATTTTATTTTATTTTATTTTATTTTATTTTAAGCATTGGTTGTTTCAGGGTCTCACTATACAGGTTCAACTCACAATTATCCTTCTCCTTTCACCCTCCCCGATTGGCTGGCTCAGCCCACCTTGGGGGTGTCACTGGCAGGGACTGTGGAGTGAGGACATAACCATTAGTATGCTGAGCTATCTCACTGGCCCTCACATAGACAATATTAAAAACATAAAGTAACCTGTCTTAGTTACTCTCATTTCTGAGCCACAATATTCAACATCTGCAATGTAAAGGATGAAAGATTTGGTTGGCTCAATCTGTAGAGGTTTTAATTCACTGTTGGTTGGCTCCAAAGCAGACCAGAATGGCAGAGAGGAAACAGTCTATGGTGGGCAAGCAGGGTATGATGAAGGCAG
This sequence comes from Ctenomys sociabilis, assembly GCA_004027165.1. Taxonomy (NCBI): domain Eukaryota; kingdom Metazoa; phylum Chordata; class Mammalia; order Rodentia; family Ctenomyidae; genus Ctenomys; species Ctenomys sociabilis. The sequence continues at coordinate 9,136 of PVKA01012600.1, read as the reverse complement.
GAGGGAGGCACAGACGTGACCTTCTAGGCCATGCTCCAAGGGACCCTCCCCTTCAGACCTGGCTTCACCCCAGCATCACACATAGCTCTAAATTCATCCAAGAACTAATCCAATGTACAGTGCCATGGCCAAGGGCTGAAGACACCTCCTGAAAGCCTAACCTATGAACACCAGAAGCTTTGGCGGACATCTGGGCACAAACTATAATACAACTACACTATAGTAGAGTATTGGAGCTACCTCCTCTTTCAGTCACTTCATCTGGAAAATGCAAGTCATGGGTTTCATTTCACAAAATTTTTCTGCAGGACACTACACAGCACAGCGCTTGTGATGGATACAATCAATGCATGTCCTTCTAATTGCTTCTTTCTCCTTTACACACATGTGCCCATGCTCACACACAGCAGAAGGGAAGTGTATATAGCTGTATTTACTTAAAGATGTTCCAAGAAGATTTACTGCTTTTGGCATGATTAAACATTTATGAGGAGTTCTCTATGTGTTCCATTTGGAAATGAAGATTACTTATGCTTCTGTTGATAATGTTGCCTCTATAGACTTTAGACCAGAGTATGTCATTATTGTAATACAGTGTGAGAAGTGTAGTGTGTTTACAAATCATCATGCCACAGGGCATTAGGGTACAGACTCTGTAGCCACATGAGAGCAGGTGTCTCTCTCCCTTGTCACAAGACACCCTGTTTGAGGGAACTGAATACACTGCTTAGTCTCATAAGAACTTGGGCATTGCCTTGGTACCGTGCTTCACTTAATTTCTGTTGAATGATTAATATTTACCTATATTATTAATTTTATTTTTTAGAAAAAGCAGTTAATATATTATTGGCGTTTGGAAGAGTAAAAGAAATACTGGGCTAAATAAAGAAGGCAAGCTATCCCATAAGAAATGTCTTGGTAATTAAGCAATAAGATCATTTCATAACTCTGGTTAATTTTGTGAATGTTGGTCTGCGCTTATATATGAGTATATGCATGACAGCCATGTGAGTGCACACGCATGTGCGTGCCTACACTCACACACCACTTCACTGTTTCCATCACCATTTTACTCTGGAAGGATGGCTACCTACAGTTTCCTCTCTGCTTACTTCCTTTCTTTTTATATTGATTTTTGCATCTTCACCTTGCTATAATGTTGACATTTGTGCTATACTGGCAAAATCAGAGCAGATGAGTGGGCTGGACTTCAATTTTCTGGTGATTAACTTTCTTCTCTGCAATTTGTATTGATGTAGACTTTGTTCACTGGTCAGAGAATTGCGGGTTGTTAAAACTGTCATTTTTGTTTAGCTTTTGCTTCATCTAGCTATTACTTTTGGGCAATACAAAACATATATTATTATCATTGGTAATAGCATCAACATATGGAAACTCTGGAAATCAGTGTCCCCCAGAATTGATGTTGGCCCACAGGGTCACGTACACAGTAGCATCAGAACCTCCCTGTTCCATTGTTTCCTCTGCACAGAACTGCAGTGCCTGTGGTCCTCTTTGAGAATTTCTCTTCTGTTAGATATCTGAAAGGGAGAAGCCTAAAGAGGATCTCAGATATATTTAAAAAACAATTCATAATATTTTTTAGCATTTGCTGTTTCCACACAACCCTTTGCTCAGCCCTACCACCCACGAGGTCTACCAGGGACTGCAGTGTTCAGGCCCTTTGTCCCTAATGCACTGAATAGTTTCCATAGGTCTCTACCCCTTGCCATTTGCCCATCTTGTCTCCTGTGTTTTCTTCTTTCACCTCTCCTTGCCTTTTCCCTTTGAAATGCTCCTTCCCTGGTGCTTGAGTTTTAATGTGGTGTGTGTTCCCTGAGGACTTACATGCCAGAAGCATGGCAAGTTTCATGGCAACTTTGCTGATGGAGGGAGGTGGTTTCATGAGGTGAGTCTACTGGAAGAGTTCTAAGCCATGAAGGAGATGGCCCTCAGAACTGAAGTGCTCCTGGAACCCTGATTCCTTGCTGGGCTTGAGTGGTTATAAAGAGCAAGCATGGCCTCTACTCCTCTTGGCTCCCTGTCTGACCTGTGACCTCCTGCCCTTCTGCTTGTTCCTGCCATTGTGAAGGCGCTTGCCACAAGGCCTTCTGTAGAGCTAAAAGAAGCCCAGGACAAAATAGAAACCCTAGAAACATGAGCAAAATAAACCTGCAAATAGTATTCAGTCTCTGATAGTTCATGCTTATATATTTTTTTGTGTGTGTGCTATTCATTTATTCAATAAATATTTATCAGACACCCATTATTTCAAGCACTTTGACAAGCTCTGGAGATACAAATGTGACCAAGAATATAAATCTCTTCTCCTAAAATTTATACTCTGGTACTTTAGCTGTGTTAAACACTAAATACACAAATATATCATTACAGATTTCAGTAAGTACCATGAAAAAATAGCACAGGTTACCATGATAATACATGATGAGCCAATAATTTTTGGAAGATGAGTACAATAGGAAGAGTATGAAAAAATAATTAAATTGCGTTGAAAATATTTAAAACAATTATTAATTTAATGGGCTCATTAATAATAGTTATGGTTGACATAAGATGTCTTCCAAACAGTCATGTGTTAAGGGCTTAATCCTCAATGCAGAAATGTGGGGGAGGAGGCTAGAGAGCTATTGAATCATGAGAATGTTAACCTCATTGATGGCTTAACCTGTTGTTGAGTTCAGAGCTGAGTGGGATATTTGCACAGTTCATGCTTATAATGGAAAAGAAATGTAATGTAGTTGACATTTAGTGGAAAGTTTTTAAATATTCAAGAAATGATCTATTCTGTCACTCTGGATTTTTGATTAGTTTCTTTTTCTATTAATTTTATTGAGAAAAAATTGCAATGAGACAGTTTCAAAACAAGTTGGTAGGAGAGTTACAACAATTAATACATTGCATATTGTTGTCTTTGTAGTAGTCATTCATAGCACAGGATGCAGGCATGATATCCTGTCCAAACACTTAGTACAAATCTTTCTTCTTATTGAATTAAGAGAAAGTAGCTATATATCTATCTTAACTATTTTGAAATAACAGACAAAAAATGGACCTTCATTTATATCACCTTTTTTTCTTTAGTTTTGTCAGAGATGGATATTCCATTACCATCCAAATATTGTAGTGCATGAGTTCAGCAAAATATTCCAATATAGTTCAGTAGTCAATGATAGTACTGGGTTATCCACAGGACTGGCAATGTCTAAATCTGATGACTTGAACTTCCTACAGCTCAGCCTATTAACATGGCTTCACTTTTCATACCTCATTTTTATACATTTCTGCTGGATGGCTAAGACCAAAATAAAGCAAGACCTATATAACAAAAAATGTAATTTTTGTATCTGAAAAGGTCAGTCAAGTCCCCTCAGGACTTTTCCTGAAACCTTGTACTGCACTTTGTAAATCCTTTATCAGTGTCAGCCATGTGAATGAACCGTGGCCATTGCTTGACCAATTTGCTCTCTGTGAAAGCCTGAGAGAATGTTTTCTGTCCATGTGACTTTCTCTAGGCAGACTCTACATCATGATCACTTTCCTCTGTGGCTCCATGATCTCATTGATCAGAAAATTTGGGACACAACTGAGTTACATGATGTTTACAGTACAGGTTCTCCAATGTCCTGAGTTTTCACTGACCTTGAAAGGCTAGGGCCAGAATGTTGGCTGTCCTTGCAGCCCTTCTTTTTCTCTAAATTTTTGGCTCTCAAACTTAGATTGTTTACCCTCCAGAAGAGAAGTTTATTATTACCCTACAACATATGCAGGTGGGTTTAACCTCCCTATCTGTCTGAATATTAAACATCTCAGGCATAAGATGGAGCATGTATTTTCCATCAAGTATTGATAGGTTAAACTTTAATTCTCTGCTGAATATGGAAAAAGAACTAAAAATATTTTAAAAATATGAATTAACAGTTACATATTTTTGCACAGTAATTTAGAAGTATAACCATATACAACATTGTAGCAGGACAGTTCTGTGACATTTTTTCTTGTCTTTTTTTATTTATTAACTCCCTCTTTTAAAATTTCAATCAGAAGCTTGCAAAACCATTTGAGTGAAAGTAAAATGGAGTTTCAGATCTTGAACATGCTATTGCAGCTATTAAAAAGATAAGAAAAGATCTCTTAGAAACAACTAGGATGGAGGAAAGAGTAATTGATCACCTGCAAGATGATACAAAGATGAATAACATGAGACTAATAGTTATCAACGAGAAAGAAGGAGGCAATCCAAATGATATAAAAAGAATACGGGCAGAAGTAATAGCAGAAAACTTCCCAAATACAGGGCAACAATCTGACATTCAGGTAACCGAAGCATACAGAACTCCAAATAACTTCAACCCAATTGGAAATACGTCAAGAGATAGAATAGTTAAGTTCCCAGAGATCCAGCACATGAACAACACAGTGAAAGCCGCTAGACAAAAGAAACATTACATTTAAAGAAAACCCATCAGAATAATGAGAGACTTTCCTTCAAAAACCATGAAGGCAAGAAGAGCATGGAGCAGAGGACTTCAAGTCCTTTGAAAAAAACTCCAGCATAGACTACTATATCCTGAAAAACTCCCTTTCAAGTTTGATGGAGAAGTATGATACTTCCATGACAAAGAACAACTAAAGAATTTCATGATGAAAAAGCCAGTCCTACACAGACCACTGAAAGATGTTCTAGAGAGAGACGACAATGACCAGAACTCCACTATTACTTTCTTTAGAAAATTTAATAGTCAGGCTAGAAATTCTTCTTACTTGAAATAATTGTAATTAGTCTTACCTGATAGAAAAGGAATAATTTGGCTTGGGGAGATGGGCTCAGTAGGATAAGTGCTTCCCTAGCAAGTGAAAGGGCCTGAGTTCAATCTCTGTTTCTGCAAAAAAAAAAAAAAAAAAAGAAAGAAAAAGGAAAGAAGAATCATTTAACACCTCAGTGAGATTTGCACAACTACACTCTTCCAACATTTTTCTTGGTTTGGGTGCTCAGCTGACTAGATAATGGCCACCCCCAGTTATCTTCTTCATGGATTCTATGGATTCAAATCCCATCTCTTCCTGAAACAACATCACAAACACTCCCAAAACAAAGTAGTGTCTCAGTCAGATCACACTGAGTCAGAAAAGTAGCTGTCACAGGTATCTTATATATTCTCAAATTTCTGAAGTTTTTAATACTAGTATATATTGATATACATTTTAATAACAATGAAAATTAAGAGTATATTTAATTGTATTTCATTAAAATTAGCAGACATTGTTCACATAGAAGATTGATGGATAGAGTGTTAAAATGTCTACAAAACAAGGACAGAATTGTGCCTGGGAAATTTTATTTTACACTAGTAACAATCTAGAAATATGCTTTATGGTATATCTATAGAATTATACTTCATAGTAATTTCATGTTTTTGGCCACCCACCTTTAAATAATAAAGATTTTGTGCTTTTCATGGGTAGAGGGACTCATTTTTAAAATGGAATTGATTCTTTCAAATAAAGAGTTCCTTTAAAATGAAATAATGGGAAAATGCAGAAATCTGGAATGCAGGAAACAAATGCAAGAAGTCTCAATTATATTCAGTGAACAAAGTGGTCAAGTGTCACCGACAATACTCTGAATTAGAAACAAAGCTGCACAGTAATTGTCCTTGGAAGCTGGAAGCAAAATGTATCATAATAAAATAAAATTCATTATCCTTCCTAGAGTCCTGAGAATGTTAATGTGTCTCAATTGTGCTTAAACCATGAGTAAAGTCCAATTCTTCTTGGTTAAGGTTTTTATGTTTGACTAAATGATTCAGGAAATAAAACAGCTTGAATTTAATTAAGCACATTTGTTAGAATTACACAATGTAGTATAACAGTGATGATTATTTTTAATTTTCAATTTAGAGTCTGTCTTGACATGGAAGAAAAAACTAGTCTTACTGTAAACCAAAAGTAGAATTAATAAGATAGAAGCAAAAATAAAAATGGAAGTGATAATGGATAATATTACCGGTTATATTACGAACTATGCTACCCAGATATCACACATATATTTTTTTCATCTTTTTTTAGTACTCATAATAGTACAATTTTATTTGTGCAATAAAACCTACTTCCAACATAATGTAATGTGTACTTCCTTTGTTTTATTGTGTCAGAAAACTTGTTTTCAGTGTTTAATAAGACCACTGCAAAGGGAAAAATAACTAAACTAATCATAATAATGCTACAAATGGAAGAAGATACTTGGGAGGTTGCTTGAACAAAAGCATAAAGAATGCGATTCAATCCTTGTCATAAGCTTCAAACAATATGAAGATGTCTGAGAAAGCCATCATGGTTTGCATCACTCTGGGTGTGGTGGTGCACACCGGCAAGCCCAATACTCAGGAGCTGAGGCTAGAAGATTATGGTGAGTTGGAGACCAGCCTGGGCTACATAAGTTAATACAAGGCCAGCCTGCACAGGGCAGTGAGACCCTGTCTTATAGAATACATTAGCTGCAGTTAGTACATTAAATCTCACCTCCCTTGGGCCATTTCAGTTACAGTGTCCAAACCACTGAAAACCATCAGTAAAACATTGTCATCAGCTGTGCTTCAGATGATTGGCTTGATGGCATTTTAAGGAGACCAAATGCTTCTTAGGTGAGTGTCTTTCTGAGGTCTCATTTCTGCATAAGCAATTTGTACAGTTTCTGAGTTCACTTTGCTCTTATGTCTTCAGTGCTGTCCTTTTTGCTCTCCATTCTCTGTTACAGACGTAGAGGCTTCAAAAGACAGGTCACAGGGATTTCAGAGGTAAACTTCGGTTTTTTTTCTTTTTTGGCAGAACCAGGGATTGAACTTAGACCCTTGCTCTTGCCAGGGAAGAACTTATTCTACTGAGCCATCTCCCCAGCCCCTAGAGGTAAACTTTGACTGATAATGGATGATCACTTAAGTTAGGGGAGGTCATAATACTTAAACGTGGGGACAAGATTCTCCTTTACAGACATGTTCTAAAACATATTTTCTTCTGACATAGTTAAGAATTACATTATATGGGTTTTTATACAAACATTAAATCTCGTAATTTCTATATCATTTGGAAAACCATAGTAGACAGTTTTCTCACCTTATCCCACTTTAATGAAATATGCAACTCTTTTAGAAAGGGATTCATTATGTAAGTTAACATACCATGCATCCCATAGAAAGGCCCTTATAGGTATCCCACTGTGAGCCAATTATACCTTCTCTTCTATAACATATGTGAATATGGAACCTCATAACTCACATTGAATTATCATAAATTGTATTCTGTATTCCATAGACCTCAGGCAATCTAGGCGATTTCAGTTTTGATTTTATCCCTCCTGACACTAATGTAAAAAAAATAGTATTTCATACAGATGTTGAGATTTCTTTACAATTTATATATAAAATTATGCATAGATGTCCTGCTTGTCTGTATCACTGATATGTTATACCAATAGTTAGAAAGAGTTGGGCCATTCTGTTTCACGAAATTGGTTTTGAGGAAAATGATTTTGAATGTGAAATAGGCAGTGCCAGGGTGGTCTTTGTGATCGTGGAAAGCCATGAGACTCCTTGGTTGAACTACAAAACCTGCTTAGAACTTAAGTTTTCTTTTGTAAAAGTGATAGAGCAGCATTGATGTGCCTTCTGCAAACTACAAGTGTAGAAGCATGTCTTAGTCACTTTCCTGTCTGCTGGGACCACGTACCCAGCACACACAACTTGAGGAGAGATTTAGTGTAGATCCTGCCTGAAGTCCAGGGTGAGCTGACTTCACAGTTGAATAATCTGGACTATCGGCAAGGACGAAGGAGGTGCATCCATTCTACAGCAGTGAAGAGCGCAGCCTGCTCAGTCACATATCTGGTGACCCACTCCCAGCCAGGCCCCACTTCCTAACTCCATTCAAGTACTAAATTCAGCAAAACAGAAACCGCTGGTTGGTGTAGTGTAGCTCCTTCTTCCACCCAAACCACAATATATTTCAGTTCACTTCCACACCTGTGAGAACTTGGGGGGGCAGATTCTACATCTAAGTCATAACAAAGCATTTATAAATTAAATAAACTGAACGACTAATACAATAAAATAACTGGGGAGAGGACACAAGATAGGGCAGAAAGGATTCTAAGAAAGACTAGTGTGAAGAATTGGCAGAGATCTATTTGCATGTGCAAGGAAATTCAGTGTGCAATGAAAAATCACATTCTTAAGAAAACACTGTCATACAGTGTCCCTACAGAAAGGGCAAACATCTTTGTAATACCAACAGTGGTTCGCTGACCAGCAGGCTTATGCATAGTTGGAAACTTACTTCATGAGCAGTATTTCAGCCTCTACCACAGACATATGGGGTCAAAATTCACATTCTAACACATGCCTCAGTAAGTAGTATGCAAATTAATGTTTGCAAAGTCCTGCGCTTGAGACATGATAAAACCTGGCATGGTTCTTTCTGACCTAACAACTTGTTATTAATTATGAGGAAATGTATGTAGGAGGACTAGATCTTCAGGACATAGGAGAACCTGTACTGCAACATCATGAAACACAGGTGAGCTCCAAATTTTCTGACCAAGGAGATTATAGAGCCACAGAGGAAAGAGATTGAAGTTCTATAGTGTGCCTGGGGAGAGTCAAATGAAGAGAAAACTTTCTCTCAAGCTCTCACAGAGACAAACTGGTCAAGCATTGGCCGTGACTCATCCACATGGATGACACAGAAATTGATGTCAATGGAGTGCCCACTTTTGACAGGTGTAGACAAAGGAAGGGTTGTAGAAAGAAAAAATCAGGATGTGTGTGTATAGACAGTACAGTTTGGATAGATAACGCTGTGCTTCTACATAATTCTATGAGAGGCAAGATCTGCACTAATGGTGGTTGGACAGGATATTATGTTGGCTTTTAGTGCTATGGTCATCCACTAGGTAAATAATTATTGAATCTTTGGTATAATTCAGCTATAAAAAAACCTGTAAATATAATTTCATGTATGCACCTTGTACAGTACCAAAACGTTATGAAAACAGTTTGCAATGTATTAATTCATCGACTCTGTATGGTTAAGGTGTCTTGAAACTGTCTGATTGACATTTGTA
>PVKA01012599.1:43932-57438 GCA_004027165.1 Ctenomys sociabilis | reverse complement strand
ACAGACAAAGGAACTACAGAATAATGTACAGGACTACAAGATAAACCCTGAGAAGACTTCAATGACCACATAGGAAATATAAAGTTCATGTGTTGGTATATAAGTTTTGATTTACCTAGGTCTTAACCATCCAGCAGAAAAGTATAAAAGTATAAAAATGAAGTATACATCGTGAGCCCATAATATTAAGCTGAGCTGTAAATGGATATGGTCGACAATTTCTTTGAATAACTCCCTATGGTTGCAGAATGCTGGACTGTGTTGGACTGTGGTGTCGAGTTCAAGCACCTAAGGTAGTTGAATGTCAATGGAGTGCCCACTTTTGACAGGTGTAGACAAAGTAAGGGGTGTAGAAAGAAAAAATCATGATGTGTGTGTATAGACAGTACAGTTGGGATAGATAATGCTGTGCTTTTACATAATTCTATGATAGGCAAGATCTGCACTAATGGTGGTTGGACAGAATATTATGTTGGCTTTTAGTGCTATGGTCATCCACTAGGTAAATAATTATTGAATTTTTGATATAATTTCACTTATAAAAAAACCCGTAAATATAATATCATATATGCACCTTGTACAATACCAAAACGTTATGAAAACAGTTTGCTATGTATTAATTCATCGACTGTATGGTTAAGATGTTTTGAAACTGTCTGATTGACATTTGTATTTTAATAAAATAAAAATAAATGAAAAAAAAAGATATCTACAGTCAGAGATGAAAAATACATTACCAACATATTTACCAACCAAAAGAATTTATACAATGATTTGTAGGCCTCAAGACCTAGAGTACTTAAATGGTTAAAATCACATTTTCTTTGTATGTAAGATTAAATATTAACACGTCACTAGCAAATAAGCTAATTCAATTTATTTCACTGTGCATGTTTAGCGTCCATTTGAAGATTCCTAAGTTCTTCACGATTGCCACACAGTCACATTATAATGCCATGCTTCCCATTGCTTAAAGATTGCCCCTGAACAATTAATATAGGTTAGAGTAGTTTGACGGAAGGTAAAAACACTGCATGAGAGAACAATTTTGGAAATATTCTGTTACATTTTCTTTGTGCATACCCTCTCCTTTTGCTAATTTAAACTGTTTTAAAGAATGTACAAATTTGCATTATTTCTAATTAATTTTATTGAGAAACAAATAGCAATGAGCTACTTTCAAAAACCGATTAATACCATACAAGCCCGCAGGTCCAGTGAGCAATTTTTGTGATTCTTCTGGCCCCTGATCCATGCGAGCCCGGCCCGGTGAGTGTGTGCGAGAATTTTCGGCCATGCCCCTCTAGAGCCCCTAAACCCAAGACCTCCAAGCAAGTGAGAATTTATGAGACTCTCTCAGCCCTATCCACCCTAGCCCAGCCCTCCTGGCAATTCCCCTGAGCCCCAACCCCTTAGCCTGCCTGGGGAGTGAGAATTTGTGTGACACTTCTGGCCCCTCATCCAGCAAGCATGGCCAGGTGAGTGTATGGGAGAGTTTTGGCATTCCCCGGTGCTCCCTGAGCCTGGGGCCCAACAGAGGAGAACCACAGGATTACAGTTGTGCCAGAAGGTGTGCGGCAAAAGGGAACTAAGCACAATAGCTAGATCTAAGCCAGGCATAACTGGATAATCACAAACTTATTAGATCAGCACCCGAGTTTCATTACATGCTAAGGTTGTACCTGCACAAAAGCTCTACACCAAAGGCAGAGGTCAGTGCTATACAAAATGACAAAGACAAGGAGAAAAATGCAATTGCAGGCCTTGAGCCCAGAAATGATAAGTGCAGACGACACAAGCTCTGCTGAAATGAATCAATGAACAGAGTTGGAAGCAAAGAAGCAACATCAGAAAGGTATAGAGGAACTCAGACCAGAATTAACACATGCAATTAAGAAAAAAAGAAATTTTTGAATACATAGCATCTGAAGTAATGAATCAAATCCAGAAACGTATGGGGGAAACCCAAGACCCACCCAAAACAAGTGTGGAGAACACTATTCCAGCTGAAACATATGTGTTAATAGTGTCTCAAGCAAAGAAACAACAGCAGAAAGGTAAAGAGGAAGTGAGAGAAGTAATAATTTCTCAAAAAAAAAAAAAGAACTCTTTAAAATTATAACATCAATTATGGAAATATAGGAAGGAAAACAATTTGGAACAAACTCTGTAATAAAAGAATTAATAGCTACCTCTAATGAAGACATTGATAAGAACAAATAGAGGAGATAAGAAATATGACCTATTGCTTGAATGAGCAATGCAGAAAAGAAACAGATCACATGAAGCAGAGGCAAAAAAGACAGAAGAATTTAAAATCTCATTCACGAGATTACAAAACCATTTGAGTGAAAGCTAAGAGATTCAGATATTGAAGACACTTGTGCAGCTAGTGAAAAGGTGAAAAAGGTCTCTTAGAAACAAGGAGGATGCAGGAAAAAATAATCCATCACCTGCAAGATGATGCCAAGAGAATAATAGGCATCAATGAAAAAGGAGTTAATCCAAAAGATATAAAAAGAATATGGGCAGAAGCAGTAGCAGAAAACTTCCCAAATATGAGGAAACAACACAACATTCAGGTAAATGAAGTATACAGAATGACAAATAACTTCAACCCAACTAAAAACACACAAAGACATATACTAGACAAGATCCCAGAAAACCAGCATAAGAATAATATACTGAAAGCCAAAACAGAAAAGAAGCAGATCACATTCAAAGGAAAACCCATGAGAATTACAGCCAACGGCTCTTCACAAACCATGAATTCAAGGAGAGCATGGAGCAGAGTACTTCAAGTCCTCTACAAAAATAAATTCGACCTGAGAATACTATACGCTGCAAAACTTGTAAGTTTGATAGAGAAGTGAAATACTTCCATGGCAAAGAACAATTAAAGCATTTCATGATGAAAAAGGAAACTCAACACAGGCTACTGAAAGATATTCTACAGATGGACCACAATAACCAGAACTCCACGAATGAGCACAGAAGGAAAACAATAAATAGGGCAAACAATTAAAAAAAGGAATAGACAACAGCAAGTAAATATCATGCCAAACACAAGTCAGCACATTTCAATCATAACCATCAATGTAAACTGACTTAATTTTCCAATTAAGAGAAATAGACTGACACAGTGGATTAGGACACAAAATCCAACAATATGCTGTATACGAGAAACACACTTAACTCAAAAAGATATTCATAGGCTCAAAGTCAAAGGATGGCATACAATACTACATGCCCCAGCACCTCAGAGAAAAGCAGGAGTAGCAAATGTGTTCTCAGACAGTCTCAACTTCAAACCAAGGGGGATCAAACGAAATAAGGAAGGTCACTATATATTGGTCAGGGGAAAATTCAAGAGCAAGAAGTAACACCCATAAATATCTATGCACCAAACACAAGAGCACCCAACTATATATAACAAATCTTAATGGATATAAAAGTCTAATATCCAAGATCACAATCTTAACAGGAGACTTTAATACCCCCATATCTCAAAAAGATAGGTCAACAAGATAAAAAATTAACAAAGAAGTGGAAGAACAGAATCAGACCTTGGAAAATGGGACATGGTTGGCATATACAAAATGGTCCACCCAGTGACTGCTGAATACACAATTTTTCCAGCTACAGACGGGTCAATTTCTAAAATAGACCACATGCAAGTATATAGGTCATGCTTAACTATATTCAAGAAAACAGAGGCTCCAGGTCCGCTGCATGAGAGGGACCTTTCCTGGAGCCCCAGATACAGAGCAGCTCGGCCAGGAGCATACAAAGTCTGTAGTCAAAAGTCAATACCATTCCTCTAACCAGATAACCAGCACACTGAAAGGGAAACAATAGAAACAATGGCACCATGGAAAATGAAATACCTTGGAATTCAGTTAACCAAGGAAGTCAAAGATGTTTTCAGAGAAAATTACAACACCCTAAGAATAGAGAACATTCATGATTTCAGAAAATTGAAAGATATTCCATGCTCCTGGATAGGACGAAGCAACATCGTGAAGAGGGCCATACAGCCAAAATTGCTGTACAGATTTAATGCAATCCCTATCAAATTGGCACCAACATACCTCCCAGACCTAGAGAAATCATTTCTAAAATTTATTTGGAACCACAAATTACCTAGAATAGTAAAGGCAATCTTGGCCAATAAACACATAGCTGGAGACATCACAATTCCTGACTTGAAATTATACTACAAAGCCACTGTGATAAAATCAACATGATACTGGGAACAAAATAGACCTGAGGATCAATTCAATAGATTAGAAGACACAGAGGCATCTACAATCACACTCAGTCATCTGATCTTCGACAAAAGGAACAAATCAGCTCAGTGGAAGAAAGATAGCCTCATTACCAAATGTTGCAGGAAAACCTAGCTTTTTACATGCTGAAAATTAATACCTGACCCAGCACTATCACCATTCACTAAGATAAAGTCAAAATGGATTAAAGATCTAAACATTAAAACAGAAACACTCAATTTTCTGGAAGATGCAGTAGGAGGAACTCTGGAAGACATAGGGGTAGGTAATGAGTTCATGAACAAACATATATTTGCATGGGAAACTCTTGAAAGAATCAACAATTGAGATCGACCCTTCTTGAGGAGTTTCTTCAAGTCAAAAGAAATTGTCAACAAAGTGAACAGACACCCCACAAATTTTGAAAAACTCCTAACTAATAAGCAATAAGACAAAGGTCTGCTGTTTAGCATATATAAAGAACTAAGTTATAACAGGGCCCTCAAATTTAAAGACCCAATTCAGAAATGGGCATCTGAGATGAATACACACTTCTCAGAGGACAAAATTAAAGAAGCAAACAGATATATGAAAAAATGCTCTACATCACTAGCCTTCCATGAAATGCAAGTTAAAACAACACTGAGATACCTTCTCAGTTCCAGAAAGAATGGCTATGATAAGGAAATCAACCAACAACAAATTTTGGAGAGGTTGTGGGGAAAAGGGGACACTTCTCCACTGCTGGTGGAGAAACTGAAAAAAATCACATCCTAGTCATACGTAATAATAATAATACCTCATTATTATCCTTTTCTGCTGAATGGTTAAGACCAAGATAAAGCACGACATATATAACAAGAAATATGACTTTTATGTCTGACAAGAATAGTCAAATCCCCTCAGGTTTTACCATGAAACCATGTTACAGATAGTAATGTTAAGCTCAGTTGCCTGTGTTTTAGGATAATAATATCATTAAACTTCTATTCTGGAGGTTTAACAACTTACATTTGCAGACCAAAAAATTGGAGAAAAACAAGGGCTACAAAGATGGCCCTAGACCTTTAAGTCAGTGAAGACTCAGAATATAAGAGAACCACTAGTCATGTATGTTTACCTGTTTATAGCAGAACAATTTGTGATAGCAAAATCTGGAATAAAAACCTCCCTCACATGAGGAATGGTTGAAAAAGATGTGGTATTTTTATACAATGGAGTATTACTCAGCTATAAATAATGACAAACTTGAAGAATTTATATTTAAGTGAATACCACTAGAACATGTACTTGTAAGTGAGATAAACCACATAAGCATGTGTAAATATCATATAGTCTCCCTAGTACAGAAAATCAAATGAAGAAGTACAAATAGAAGGTATGAAAATAACGAAATAATTTAGTCAAATAGGGTGAACTGAACTGCATATGTTGCAGCGCACCAATCAACTTCTGCTCTGGATGGCTTACAAGCTATTTTTGCAAATCATAAATTGGAGATATGGAAGGGCTTCAGAATCATCCAGCATTTTGACCCTAGCCTTTCAAATTCAGTGAAGACTCATGACATAGTAAATTTTGTACTGTAATGTCATGGAACTCAGTTGTGCCCCAAATTTTCTGATCATGGAGATTATGGAGCCCCAGAGGAATGTGATCGATGAATGATAGTGTACATAAGATGAGTTATAATGAAATCAAACTTTCAGGCTTTCACAGAGAGAAAAGTATTCAGGCAATGGCCTTGACTCATCCATGTGACTAACACTGAAAAAGGACCTACAGTGAGGTACAGTCTTGCAGGATAAACTCTGGGGGGACCTGACTGACCTCATCAGATACAGAAGTTCCATTTTTTTTGTTATTTAAGTCTAGCTGTATCTTGGTCTTAACCATCCATCAGAAAAGTATAAAAATAAGGTATATAAAATAAGGCCATAATAATAAATGGAGCTGTAAATGACTCTAGTCCACATCTTCCTCAGATTACCCACTATTATTGTGGGCTGCTAGACTGTGTTGGATTTTTTTCGCTGAATTCAAGCACCTATAATAATTGACTATAGAATACCCATCTCTGCCTGGACTAAACAATAAAAACAGTATACAAAGAAAGAACAATTCTGTGTTTGTATAAACAGTAAAATTTTGATAAATATGCAGTACTTTTTCATGATTATATGAGAAGAAAGATTTGCTACTAATAGTGTTTGGACTGGATATCTTGTTTGCTTCTTGTACTATGGATAACCACTATGAAGATAACAATATAAAAAGTACCAATTATTGGAACTGTACTATAACTCAGCTTTAAAAAAAGGGTGGGTGTACAGCTACATTCACTTAATTCATTGATTAGCGACATCTGCTCTGATAATGTTTGTAAATAGAATATCATGTATGCACCTTGTACACCAAAACACAGCTATGAAAATTATATGCAATGTATTCATCATTGAATCTATCTTTCTAATTTGATTTGAAACTGTCTCTTTTCTATCTGTTCTTCAATAAAATAAAATTTAAGAAAAAGATCCTACTGGAACACAAAATAATAAATCTCTTCTCAATGTAAAAAATAAACAAAAAGATTAATAGTACATTTTCAATAATTAATACATTGCATATTGTTATCTTCATAGTGGTTATTTATAGTAGAAGTTATAGACCTGATATTCTTTCCAAACACAGTATAAATCATTCTTGTTAATGAATTAAGAGAATGTAGCTATATATCTATGCTTTTTGGTAAATAGAGATACAATATAGTCCATTTATACCCCCCCTTTTTTTAGCTTAGTCAGACATGTGTATTCCATTGTCATTTAAATATTATAGTTTCATGAATTCAGAAAAATATTCCAATATAGTCCAGTAGACCATAATAGTAGTGGGTTGTGCATAGAACTGGTTATGTCAATTGTTGACTTAAGCCTTTTACAGCCCAGCATATTGATACAGCCTTAATTTAATACCCCATTATTATCCTTTTCTGCTGAATGGTTAAGACCAAGATAAAGCACGACATATATAACAAGAAATATGATTTTTATGTCTGACAAGAATAGTCAAATCCCCTCAGGTTTTACTATGAAACCATGTTACAGATAGTGATGTTAAGCTCAATTGCCTGTATTTTAGGGTAACAATATCATTAAACTTCTATTCTGGAGGTTTAACAACTTACATTTGCAGATCAAAAAGTTGGAGAAAAACAAGGGCTACAAAGACAGCCCTAGGCCTTTAAGTCAGTGAAGACTGAGAATATAAGAGAACCACTACTGTAACATCCTGTAACTCAGTGGTATCCCAAATTTGCTCTTCAAGGAGATTATGGAGCCACAGTGGAAAGTGATCACTGATGCAGCATGTGCCTAAGGAGAGTCACATGGAAAGAAAACATTCTCTCATGTTTTCACAAAGAGAAAATTGATCAGGCAATGGCCATAAATCATCCACATGGTTGACACTGCCAAAGGATCTACAAATTAGAATTAAAACAGAAAAAGTCAAGTGATACAGATTTTCACTGGAGAAAGTGATATAATTTCACAGTATTTGTTATAATACACAGTGTTGTCTTCTAATCATTTATTCATATTACCATATATATGCATGTAAATTTGGAAGAAGAGAAAAGAAACAAATGTATAAGAAATTAAAAAGAGAAAAAGTACAATTTCAAAAGGGAAATGAAAATAATTAAAACATTAACTGCTTCTTTCCATAGACCATCAGAAATACACATTACAGTTGTCCAAATCATTCTGCTTACATACATAGACAAATCACTTTCCCCACTCTCTCACTCACATTCTTATTTGATTTCTTCAGTCAGAAATGTGAATCTAGGGTTGGGCTTTACTCAGTTTCATCTTTAGTTGTTCATTTATCTCTTAATGAGTTAGTTAGAAGCCTATTTTAATCACCAGTGGTACAGCACATATAACTTAAATGTATTTTAATTGCGTGTAAGAGTGACAATTCCTTCTATTGGGAAATGAGAGCTCTAATATCTTAGACCCTCAGGTAAGCTCTATTTTCACTCATAACATACTTCCAGGAATGAGGTAGCTTGTTTGCTTTAGTCACTAGGCCGAGTCCTACCTACACATATTTGATCAGGTTCCTAGCTTTATGGCTCCCAATATATCCTCCTTTTTCATTTTGTTTTCTCATAGATAGGTGTTCCACTGCAGTTAGATAATCTATATTTGGAGCATTCTTTAAAAGACCTTGTCATACTTGAAACCATTCTAAAGATTATAGGTACTTGAATTCTGAAAAAATTAATATAGTCCAGTAGTCCATAATAGCAGTGAGTTATTAGTACAACTGACAAATGTCTGAAGTTGTTGACTTGAGCCTTTTACAGCTTAGCACATTAATATAGTTTTACTTTTTATACCTCATGGTTACACTGTTCTGCTAGATGGTTAAAATTAAGTTTAAGCTAAAATGTAACTTGTGTATCTGACAAGGTCAGTGAACATCCTGTATGATTAAGGTTAGCTATCAGCTGCTAGGCAACCTAGTGTCATGTGTTACTAACATTCCAAAAGTGAAAATAAAGGACAGCTTTACTGAGAAAAAAGTGAAGGGAAAAATATAAATATACACAAGACTGTTAGGACAGATATACAGCTACATTCTATTAGTTCACTGAGAATAAAAGTTTGTACTAATATTGTTTAGGCAAGATATCTTGTCTGCATCGTGTCCTCTGAATAAGTACTATGAAAGCAGCAATATGCAATGTATTAATTGCTGTAAATGTACTTGTAACCGGTTTTAAAACTGTTTCATTGTTATTTTATATTTTCCTTATTAGAATGAATATAAATTTAAAAATAAATATAAAGCTTTTAATGATAAAAAATAATAACATACTTCCAGCTTATAGCATGCTCATTTGTAATTTAAAACAGAAATGCAGTGTTTTATCAATTCCACGGATGATTGAGACCAATAACTTGTACAGAATGGTGCCACAAATCAATCAATGGTTTAAAGGTTCCATGTGGCTTTTATTTTATTTTTTTTTTATTTTATTGAAGTACAAATATCAATCAGACAGTTTCAAGACACCTTAACAAGACAGATTCTATAAATTAATACATTGCAAACTGTTTTCATAATGTTTTGGTATTCTACAAGGTGCATACATGATATTATATTTACAGTTTAGAGTGAACAGTGTAAGGGGCATGGATAAGTGTAACAGTGCAAACATAAGTGGTTAACATTCTTTATGAAACACTATTACTGGGATATAATTCAGTGGCATAGCACCTGCCTCACAAGCACAAGTTATGAGTCTGAGTCCTCATAAAAGCAAGCAAGAAAATAACCAATGTTTGGAAACCAATTCAGTGTCTTTGCAAAAAGTAGAGAAACACTAATCCACTCCTCAATGTTTTAGGGCTATGAAACACCTTCTATTAGGCTTCATTTTCTCTCACTACCACACAGAAGTACTTAGGTTCCAGCATATGAACTATGGAGAGCTAGGTTCAAGCCAGAGGAGTCTGTTTCTTATTACCAGACTCAAGCCAATACTGCTGAGTCATGTTTTTAAAGTGAACAAGAACTTTTCTTGTTATTGCCCTTATTTGTTTGACTATAATTGGATTTAGCACGTTTATAAGGAATATTTTTGCCTCACTCCATTTTCCTACCCAAGATCATTGTAAGGGAGCAAATGGTCGTGGATCAATATAGAATAATTAATGACTTGCTCAGAAAACTAAAGCACATGCTTAGGCAAGCTTAGGCAAGCACAGGACCACATTCCATGCCAGGCCCACCTCAATGGCCAGCTGAGTGGGCTACATAGTCCAAGAAGAGTAGCACATGCCCTTAATCCCAGTGCTCGAGAGGCTGCAAAAAAGGAGGACCACTGCAAGTCCAAGCTGTGTAGTGAAACTCTGCAAGAGCCAAATATGTTTAAAAAAATAAATAATGACTTGCTGATAGAAGAAATGGATTACATTTTAATATGAACTTGTATAGCATTCTTACAGAGTTCCTATTTGGGATTTTATTAAGGTTTGAGATAAGGCCAATGAATGTACCCACTTTCTTTTTTTACTGAAGAACAAATATCAATGAGACAGTTTCAAATCAAATTAGCAGGACAGATTCAATAATTAATGCATTGCATATTATTTTTGCAGCGGCTTTTGTCGTATAAGGTGCACTCTTGATATTCTACTTACAAACACCATTAGAGCTGCTGTCCCTAATTAAAGAATTAAGATAATATAACTGTATACTTATCTTATTTTTAAAGCTGAATTATACTACACATTCAATAATTAATACTTTATGCCTTGTTATCTTCCTAGTGGTTGTCCATAGTAAAAAAAAGCTGACAGAATATCCTGTCCAAACACTATTAGTGAAAATTTTGCTTCTCATAGAATTAATCAGAAGTACTGCATATTTATCCTAACTGTACTGTTTATATAAACACATCATGGTTCTTCCTTTCTGTCCCCTTTTTTTGTTTAGTCCTGTCAAAGATTGTCATTCAATTATTATAGGCGCCTGAAATCAATAAAACAATCAAACACAGTCCAGCAGTCCACAATCATAGTGTGTTATCTGAAGACATTGTTGACTAGAGCCATTTACAGCTCCACTTATTATGGATTTACTTTATATACCTCATTTTTTATACTTTTCTGCTGGATGGTTAAGTTTGAGATAAAGCAAGACCTATATAACAAAAAATGTAGCTTTTGTATCTGATGAGATCAGTCAAATTTCCTCAGGTTTTATCCTGAACCCCCATACCTCACTCTGTAGATCCTTTGTCAGTGTTAGCCATGTAGATGAGTCACGGCCATTGAATGACCAGTTTGCTCTCTGTAAAAGCCTGAGAGAAAGTTGTCTCTCCATGTGACTCTCCTTAGGCTCACATTCCTCTTTGGCTCCATAATGTCCTTGAACAGAAAATTTGGGCACAACTGAGTTCCATGATGTTACAATACAAGTTCTCCTATTCCTGAGTCTTCCCTGACCTTGAAAGGCTAGGACCAAAATGTTGACTAATCTTGCAGCCCTTCCAATTCTCCAGTTTTGGATCTGTGAACTTAAATTGTTAACCATTCAGAAGAGAAGCTGATTAGTACCCTGCAACATATGCCATTCAGTTTACCCTAACTGACTAAATTCTTTTTAGTTGTTGTTATACATTTCTATTTGTATTTATTCTTTTGATTTCTTATATTAGGGAGACTATATGATATTTGCACATGTGTATCTGCTTTCAACATGTATAGAGATTGGTGGCGTTGAGGCAAATAAATGTTCACCATTAAAAAAAGCAATGATGGAAAAGTCATTTCTTTATTGGCAATTTAATCCAACTTCTGTGGTGCAGAGAAAAAAAGTAGAGTTTCGTATTTAGAGTCATTGTTTTAAACTCAAAAGTTAGAAGAGTTTATTAGAAGAATGTACAAACAAAATTTCTTACTGTCCTACTAACCTGTTTTGAAACTTTATCATTGCTATTTGTTTCTTAATAAAATTAATAAAAAATTCTTTTCTATAGAGGCTATTTGGAAAATCCTCAACAGCTGATCAAAGGAAATAAAATTATACTTTAGAAAACAGATTAAAAATGAATCATTCCTTTCACAAATTATATATATATATATATATATATATATATATATGCACATATATGTTTATGTATGTGTGTTTATACTGATAGTTTCTCTTAGTTCATTGAAAGGAAAAGTTTGTGCTAATATTTTTTGGACAATATTTCTTTGTTTTTCACTTTATTAAAATACTAAGTTTATTTTACATGTATATTTGTCTCCCTACCATCTTCATGTCTGACCAACACTACTACTATGTCTTACCATAATATTCCATACATACTTAAAACCAAGAAAAAGGTGGAGTTCCATCTTTAAGAACTTAAACAGGCATTTCAGACAACACATTGTTGGCAATGGGCTCTGCACAACATTTACTAAACAAGATAGGGAAAGTTCTCACTTTGCATTATAAAAAGGATAGCCAGATAGCAACTGTTACAGAAATGAAAAACAGAAACTTTTAACAAACTGTTTAAACTGTTTTCTTAAAGAGACTTCTTCCACTGCCAGAGATCTTGAATAGCCTCCTGGTCAGTCACCCAGAAGCAATTCCTCATGTAATTGATGAAGTTGGCTTCCACTTTAGGAAGAGAACCACCTTTTTCTATACTTGCTTACATTTTTGCTTTAATGTCTTCTACAGAACTAGGTCCTGCTGGTGTTTTACGAGTCTTTTCCTGTTTATTGAAGGATTCCTGCCCTTTTTATTTATTCTTCCATTTATTTTTATTTTATTAAAATACAAATGTCAATCAGAGAGTTTCAAAACACCTTAACCATACAGAGTCGATGAATTAATACATTGCAAACTGTTTTCATAACGTTTTGGTATTGTACAATGTGCATACATGATATTATATTTACAGGTTTTTTACAGCTGAATTATATCAAAAATTCAATAATTATTTACCTAGTGGATGACCATAGCACTAAAAGCCGACATAATATCCTGTCCAACCACCATTAGTGCAGATCTTGCCTCTCATACAATTATGTAGAAGCACAGCGTTATCTATCCCAACTGTACTGTCTATACACACACATCATGATTTTTTCTTTCTACAACCCTTCCTTTGTCTACACCTGTCAAAAGTGGGCACTCCATTGACATTCAACTATCTTAGGTGCTTGAACTCGACACCACAGTCCAACACTTTCCAGCATTCTACAACAATAGCGAGTTATTCAAAGAAATTGTCGACCATATCCATTTACAGCTCAGCTTAATATTATGACCCCATGATGTATACTTCATTTTTATACTTTTCTGCGGATGGTTAAGACCTAGATAGATCAAGACTTATATACCAACACATGAACTTTATATTTCCTATGTGGTCAGTGAAGTTTTCTCAGCGTTTATCTTGTAGTCCTGTACATTATTCTGTAGTTCCTTTGTCTGTGTCATCCATGTGGATGAGTCAACGCCAATGCTTGACCAGTTTGCTCTCTGTGAGAGCTTGAGAGAAAGTTTTCTCTTCATGTGACTCTCCCCAGGCACACTATAGAACTTCAATCTCTTTCCTCTGTGGCTCCATAATCTCCTTGTTCAGAAAATTTGGAGCTCACCTGAGTTTCATGATGTTGCAGTACAGGTTCTCCTATGTCCTGAGTCTTCGCTGACC
>PVKA01012599.1:0-43832 GCA_004027165.1 Ctenomys sociabilis | reverse complement strand
CCTGGCCTTGTGGCTCTTCTATTTCTCCAACTTTGACTTGTGATCCTAGGTTCTTAACCATCCAGAAGAAAAGCTGATTAGTATCCTGCAGCATATGCCATTCACTTTGCCTTATCTGACTCAATTGATTTTAGTTGTTGTACGTTTCCTTTTGTATTTCTGCTTTTCGCTTGTTATACTAGGGAGACTATACGGTATTTACACATGTGTGTCTGGTTTATTTTACGTATGAGTATATGTTTAAGTGGCATCCACTTCAGTATAAATGCTTTGAACTTATCATTCTTAATAGCTGAGTAATAGTCCATTATATACAAATACCACATCTTTTTCAACCATTCCCCATGGGATGGACATCTTGGTTTTTTCCAAGATTTTGCTATCACACATTGTGCTGCTATAAACATAGGTACACATATATCTCTATGATACAATGTATCCAGATCCTTTGGGAAAATTCCCAGTAGGGGGATAGCCCGCTTGAATGGGATTTCTAGTCCTACTCTTTTGAGGAGTCTCCACACTGACCTCCACAATGGTTGTACCAGTCTACATTCCCACCAGCAGTGGAGAAGTGTTCCCTTTTCCCCACAACCTCTCCAACATTTGTTGTTGGTTGATTGCCTTATGATAGCCATTCTTTCTGGAGTGAGATGATATCTCAGTGTTGTTTTTATTTTCATTTCACGAATGGCTAGCGATGTGGAGCATTTTTTCATATATTTATTGGCTTCTTTAATTTCGTCCTCTGAGAAGTGTGCATTCATCTCAGATGCCCATTTCTGAATTGGGTCTTTAAATTTGAGGGCCTTGTTATATCTTAGTTCTTTATATATTCTAGACAGTAGTCCTGTGTCTGATTGCTTATTAGTTAGGATTTTTTCAAAGTTTGTGGGTTGTCTTGAATTTTACTTTTTTCTGTGGAACCTTGCTGCCACCTCCCAGAGCAGATCACTTTCCTGATATACTCAGAAGTTTTACATCTTCTTCCTCTTCCTCTTCCGACTCTGCACCTTCTTCCACAGCTACTATATGCTGTCCACTAATATGCAAAGGCCCTGAACCACACTTCAACCTTAAGACAACAGGTGGTGTAATTTCAAGGCCCCCAAAGGAAACCTTTGTCTGTACAGACATTTTTAAAGTTGCCAGTGTTACTTTCAGTGGACTGCCCTCATAATTCATAGCCTCTGCTTCAACAATGTGCAATTCTTTGCACCAGTCCCTAAGCTGACCGTTCTTAATGACAACTGATGCTCATTTTCATCGTTATCCACCTTAAAGTGGTAATCTTTGTCGGCCTTTAGTTCCAACCGAAGAGATAGTTCTGGGGCCTCAAGGGGCTCATGTCTATATCCAGCGAATCTTCCATGGAGTGGTGGCACACACTTAGGTGGGAGAGAAGGCAGACGGAAGTGAATGAGTGCTGCTCCACAGAACAGATGTGCAGGACGGAATCACGCCAGGGCTGGACAATATTTCATACCTATATCTTCTCTCCTCAGTAGCTACTCTGAAGATAACAATACACAATGTAGTAACTATTGTTATTCTTCTATCATCTTGGTTTGAAATTCTGCTTTATTTTTTCTTCTTTTTAAATTAAAAAAGAAATAAATTTTCAAAAATGAAAATTTCAAATCAATTATTTTTCTGCTTTTATAATTTTCTAGAAAGATGACATCTCCAGGCATTATAGGAACATATAATCCAATTTTTATTTATTTAATAACTTCAAATCACATTTCAGGAAACTCACTAATTAGCTGATTTATATATATGCATTCAGGACCTTTGCATACATGATATTTGACTAGTGTTTTAACTAGAAATCTGCATGTATTCATCATTTGACATTTCTGGATTGATCACTATATATGTGGCCTTCACTACTAATGATGCCTTTACAAAATGCAACAATCCTACCATGACTTTACTCTACCCTTTTCAATTACTGTGTAGAAAATCGTATTAACGATCGTTCTTGTCCTATTCAAACAAAGCTGAACGTCATGTTTCCTCAATAGGAAAAAATAAGTTTTACAGGTGGCACAGTCAGTTCAAGCATGAACCTTATTTTACCATGCATGAGAAGGAGCTTCTATCTCTGATAACATAAAAGAATATTTTCATATTTCTTTTCAATGTAGAGTAATGAAATAATAAGAAAGTTGTTTACTAAAATGTGCCAAACTTTAATATACAGGAAACATGTTTATTTTAATAGGATTGCTAAAGCTATTTTAAATGACATTTTCAGGAAAATATTGAATTTTTTCATTCACTTCTAAAGAAACATAATTTGGAACATTACAAATTCTAGTTTTCACTAACAAAGTGATTTAGAGTGATAAAATTGGAATTGATGGTTTAATATCAGCAAGTCAAAGTAGCAAGCTATTTCACACATTTTTTCATTGTCAGCCACTTGCAAGAATATGTGTACTAATGCACTGCTTATTATGGGACAATATTTGGACAATTACTGCATCATTAGAAAAAAGATATTTTAGCTGTTAGTCATCAATTCACTCTTGTTAACCTCTTTGTTCCTAGATGTGACTAAGCAGCTATACATACTTATAAAAGATACATAACCTCATTTGTATGAAAATTGTAACACATTCTATGATACTAGATTTTTCCCTTGGCTTTAAATTTTGGTAACTTTTGATGTATTAGATGATAATTAATCTTTGGTTAAACCATCACTCTGCAGCCCGCCAAATAGCTCAGCAAGTTAAAGTGCCTGCACGCAGGCACAGGGTCCAGGAGTCCAATACCTGGTCTGCCCTGCTGGACCCATTCCTGGGGCACACTGAGATGGCAATTGAGACTGGGCATGGTGGCAGGTGCCTACAATGCTAGCTCTTGGGTGGCTGCAAACATGCAGATCACTACAAGTCCAACCTAGTAATGAGAACTTTAGACCTATAGACCCTTCCTTGAAATACAAAAAAAAAAAAAAAAAGAAAAAAAAAAGAAAAAGAAAACAATCATCACTGTAAATATAATAACACAGTAACTTACTTGATTAAAAAGTTGTTTGGGCCGGAGAGATAGCACAGTGGAATAAGCACTTGCCTGATAAGTGCAAGATACTGAGTTTGATTCCTAGTACCACCAAAACAAAACAACAGAAAAGTTATTTACTGTTCACATGTACCTAAGAAAGCCTTTTTAAAAAGAATGTCAGGTGTACTCTGACATTCAGTTGTGCCATATATTGACAAACAAAAGCTAGATATTGAGCACAATGTTTAAATTTTTTCTAGCCATTTAATAAATTTTAAATTTTCACAGGAAATTGGAAAAGATACCACATTACTTCTATGTTGTTACATAGTAAATTACCATGAACTGCTTAAAACAACATCTATTACTAATTTCTGTAGTTGAGTAGTCTGAGCTATGGCAAACTGGTATTAGGTTGACTTTCTGAATGGGCTTTTAAGAACTTACATTTAGTGTTTCCAGAAATATTGCTTTCTTATTTGATAGCACTTTGAAGGAGTCTGATTCCAAGCTCATTAAGACAGTTCACCAAAAATTCCTTTCTCCCAGCTGTAAGTCAGATATATCCTTTTATCTACTATTTATCTGCTATTTGTTGGTCCTAGAGGCTTTATCCATTCTTTAGGTCATGATCAGCTCCATCTCCCAGTCAACAATGACTTAAATCCTTCTGACATTTGATAACTCTTGTTGCTTCTTTTCTAAGTAGCTGAAAAAATTGATCTACTTTTAAAGAATTCTCCTAAGTAAGTGTGACCCATTCTGATAGTCATCCTATTTTTAAATTAACTGATTTTGAACTACTAGTTACACTGGCCAGAGCCCTTCAGTGGGGAGCTAAGGTTAACATTTGAGTGATTGAAACAAATTAAATAACTAATATAAGGGGGCAGAAATCTTGAGGGTTATCAAGAATGTTGACTTTTCCAGGTAGCCTCACTCCAGGAAATCATGAAATAAATTAAGACTAAGGAGAACATATAATCTAGATTAAATAGGATCAAAATAGGGAAGAAGAGAAATTATAGTACTGTATTTTAATGTTGGATGATATTTATATGGCCCTTACAAATGTGACCATTGAATTTTTATATCACAAAACTACATTGAAAAGATTGGAAGAGAGCACATAAGGAAAGATAAATACCTGACATGATTGATATTGTAATGGCCTTATTTTAATTGTTTGACATTGATAAATGTATTGAAATACCACATTGTACCTTATTAGGCTACAAAAATATGTACAATTATTGTATCAGTTAAAAGTAATAAAATGTTTGTACAAATTAAAGTGAAAGTTACATAAAGTAGGATTTAAGTAGGTATCACAAAGAGAAAGTCAATAGATTATATATACCAGTATTATTTAAAAACATAAAAATAAAAATATACAACAATGTGGAAACAAGTCCAAGAATCAATCCAGATGAGAAAAAAATAATTACATTGAGAGGGTAGTACTTGGGATTGCTCTTTTCCCTTATAGGCACTTACGTGCTTTCAGATTTTTTACATTTTTCTTTAATGTACATTTGATTAATATTAAATTACCATAATGAGCATAGTTTATAAATATGTGCTTTGATTAATGCACAGTCATGGAACTATACTGTTTTCCATAACTGAGAAAACTAGGGCTGGGGAGATAGCTTGGCAGAATAAGAACCTGCCTGGCAAGCTCAAGGTCCTGAGTTCAATCCCTAGTACTGTCAAAAACAAAACAATTTAATAATGCTATAAATTAGTGTAAAATTCTACTTTTAAATATTGTTAACTTACAGTGCTTCCCTGTTATTGGCAAGGGATCAATTCCTAAACACCCAGTGGATGACCAATATGGCAAACAGTACTACGTTCTAAATATACAATAAGTAATCTCCTGTACATGAATATATATTATAAATTTTAACTTATGAATTAAGAAAGGAGAGATTCACAAGAAAAATGAGTTCTCTGTGTCTTTTTTGCTCCATCAAATTAAGTATGGTACTCAACATTCTTGTGTTAATGTGAGTTGTTATGATACATATATGATGAGGTATAGTGGTGTGAATGCTTGTCCAATGTGGCATGAGCAATTATTGATTTTCTAATGATGTCAGAAGCAGAGCCTATTAGTTGACATGACCCTGGATCACCAAGCCATGACAATGTCAGTCAGGTAATATGTATACAAAGAATATGCTGGAAACATAAATGATTTATGTACTAAAGGGGTGGAGAGAACAGGAAATAGTGATATTTCATCACACAGATGTCATGCTATTCTAAACTTATGAATTATTTCAGGAATTTTCCATATGGTAGTTTCAAAGTGGAATTGAAAATATCTGAAGGCATAGGTTCTAAGACTGGGGAAAGAGAGATATTATGTTTCTTTTATTTTTATTAAGAATGTGTTCAATTGAAGAGTCTGTGACATCACTTGTATTCACTAAAATAATACAGTGCACAAGAAACTGGATAATCACTAACATATACCCAAAAACAGCATTAATAAATGGTTATGTAATTTCAGTTGAGTCTTGCTGAAATTTGAAAAATAATCAATATTTTGCCAGTCTTAACAACATGATAATTTTTGGTCAAGTTCAAATTCATTCCTTTGCTAATATATAATCGTGATTAAACCAATAAAAGACCTCAACAAGTCTTTATAGTGGAGAAAGGTATTCAACACAGACACCTTCATTAAAATGCTAATAGTTAAAGGACAGTTGCCTGGCAACCACTACTCCCTACACATGTATTCTTAAGCTAGCTGTGATCAGAAAGTTGACTTTAATACAATCATTTTTTTTCAAGATTACTGTAAAAATTCATTGATAGTCATAGGAAATGTCTTAAAACAGGTTATTAAGTTGAAGCAAATTCAAATATTGTGAAGAGAATGAGATAATTGTGTAGAAATACGAATGTGAACACATTTATTTGAATATTACAAGGAGTTTTG
Organism: Ctenomys sociabilis; assembly: GCA_004027165.1. Lineage (NCBI taxonomy): Eukaryota > Metazoa > Chordata > Mammalia > Rodentia > Ctenomyidae > Ctenomys > Ctenomys sociabilis. The sequence goes on along the minus strand of PVKA01012599.1, from coordinate 37,861 downwards.
AGCAATTCTTAGGGTTGAGGTCATTTGTGCATGATAATGGGAAACTATCATCTCTCCATATGTCTAATTGACACATAATTATATGGAGAATAGAATAGCTAATACACAAGTTTCTCTTATTGTAAAATCACTAGAAATATCCTGTCTTCACTTTTTGTTTTTGAGACAGAGTTTCACTATGTAGTTCAGGAAGGCCTCCAACGCACCATGTAGCCCATACTGTTCTTTAACTTGTGGTGATACTCCAGCCTCAGCCTTCTCATTGCTGTGATTACAAGCATGCACCACTGTGCTCGGTTGTGCTTTTATGCTCTTACTTATTTTGAAATTAGGATATTAATTTTTTATGTATTTATTATGGGGTCTACAGGGTCTCATTACACAGATTGGACTCATAGTGATTCTGTTTTCATCCTTACAAGCACTGGGATTACAGGCATATACCACTCCCGGTCTCAGCACACCCAGGGGGCAGGGCTGGCATGGCATGCTGGGGATCAAAGGATTGAATCCCGGTCTCTGAACCTGTCTAAGCAGGCACTTTAGTCTGCTGAATTATCTGGCCCACCTTAGGACATTACTTTTTTCTTGCCAGTATATATATCATATATTGAATTATAGGTTAAAACTTACAAGGAAAATCATTAACATTACATTTACCTCTGAGTACCTAGGAACATAGATGCATTACATATAAAAACATAGCTATTTACTCATTATCAAAAACGTAAGGTTGTGTACAAATTCATCTCTCTTTTTTTAAAATTTTATTTGCATTTATTTTGTGTTTAATTTATTCCCGTGCCATAAGTTTTTGTTTCTTCAGTTTCTTCTGGGATATCTTTTTCTTCTGTGCAACCTCCTCCTCTGGTTTGGGACCAATTTGTTCCTTTTCAGTAAGGATCATCTCAATATGGCAGGGGGAGCTCATGTATGGATTAATCCGGCCATGAGCTCTGTAAGTATGGTGGCACATCTTGGGTGCTTTGTTCACCTGGATATGTTCAATAACCAGAGAATCTATGTCTAAACCCTTAAGCTCAGCATTACTCTCTGCATTCTTAAGCATATGTAACAAAAATTCAGCACCTCTTAAATATTTCCTGCAAGCCTAAGAATACCATTAGTCATAGATTCAATAAGGCTTTGTTTATAACTGGGTTAATAAATTTTTAATTTGGTATTAGAGATATATTTGGAAGAATATTCACTTAACACAAATTCATTTTTGAAAATTTTGACTGGAACATGACCTTCCTACTTAGTAAAAGAAATCTAACACTAAAAGGAAAATCACCTTATTCTGCATCTATTTTTAACTCTAACTTTCAGCTCTGATATTTGGCTTAGATAGTATGATCTAAAAAAATAAACAAGAAATCAATATTACATTTTGCTCTTGACTGTTTTACCTGCTTAAAACTTTAAGTGGACAAATCCTATTGTCAGCAAATATGAAAATTCTGTGTGCAGAGGTACCATTTTTTGTAATTTTTTGATGTGCCTGAGTAATCATAATAGAACAATCTTTAATTATATTGTATTTGAACTAAAGCCATAACAAACTGATTATATGGCATAAAATTCTGGAATGCCAGTTATATAAACTTAACAGAAAATGGCAAAATATGGACTACAGGACAACATCTCATGTTAGAAAGGTTGTCTTTGTATGCACATACAAAACTGACTGCCCTTCAATCAACAGTATTTATTAGAGTGATTTGGTGCACATGCCTTCTAGTTCAGTTTATGCAGAGTTATAAAGTTATTTTAGTTTTTAACATCTTGCATTCTAAATCTATTTTTCTAATTCCATTTTCAAATTATACATACTGTCAGATTGACATAATAAATGATTTTTGTTTCTAATCCCAGAACAAATGTTTTCATGTTATTGAATTCTGCTTTCCCATGTTTGTATCTGAGGCACTTATCAGTCTTCAAAACCCATGTTGAAGGAAAATTAATAATACAATATTTTCTATCTTTGTCATTATGAAAATGTAGGGACATAATTAAAAATATCTTATTTGGTCTTGTAGAACATTTCCAAAACAGAATTATGAGTTAAATTAAACCATCCCGAACTATTTATGTAGAAGGATTATGATTAGGCCAGTGTTTGATAGAAGTACAAGGGCATAGACTTTGAAGACAGGTTATTCTAAGTTAGGAAATATGCCAATTTATGGCAAGAAATCATCACTATATGTCAAATGTTTGTTTCATACACAATGAAAATTTTACAGTGAATTTCACAGAAAAAAATCATAATGTTTGTTTTAATGACTTTTCTGAATGCTAATTAATTTTGCTTTCTTATCATATTAAAAGTTAACTATTTTTATAATACATTCTCAGATTACTTTGAGAATGGCAAATGTCACTATTGAACTGCTGCTTCTGGTTAAAGACATCAATTTGATATTTTTCTAAGGTTCTCTGTAGGCCTTTTCATCATTTCATTCTTCTCAAAATTCAATATATTCCAAGTTTTCTCCAAAATTTTACATTATATGCTACCAAGAACATTTGGGTCTTTGTATAAAATTTACTTTTTTATTAACTTCATTGGATATATATATATATATATATATACATATATATATATTATAGGGGATTTATATCTGTATAGGATAGATCTTGATTCTTATCTCCAAGAGCCATGTAGCCTAAAGAATCCTGAGAGGGGGTGATGCAAAGGAAAAAAAAAAAAAAACTAGACAGATCTTAAAAGGAAAGTTGGGATTGGCGGAAGTGATCTGATGGAGAGGAAAATCCAACCAGGGCAATCTGCATCTTTATTTGCACACCATAAAATGGGGTAAGTGCCATAAAGTTAAAAGTGCAAGCCCTCACTGTTTTGCTGGGTAGAATGAAAAAGATTCATTCTCAGAGCTCTCTTTGCTATAGTTAGCAGACTGGAGTACCAAGGCCAGACACCTGCTTCACTGGCCTTGCTGTAGTCTCAATAACCTGTTTACATTCCTTGCCTCACCCACTCCGTGTTCTTGGGGATGCTAATATCCATTGTGGACTCCAAATGCCATTGTCTGTAAGAGGATATGCACATTTTCTCATGGTACATTACACTACACTAAGAATATCTAGTAAGCTGCTCCTCTTTATTTCAATCATATAAAACATATTGCAAAATTATGACTTGGTAGCTTGATCAAACGTGTTATATTTTAAGTCCACAGATACATTGGTATTCAAAGTTTATTGAAATATTCATGAAAAGAATTAGTGGTACCAAGAAATTTTTCACATTTATGACTTCTACTTTAATATAGGTAATTTACTTGTAAAAATAACTATATTTGAGCCGGGCATGGTGGCGCATGCCTGTAATCCCAGCACTCGGGAGGCTGAGGCAGGAGAATTGTTGTGAGTTCGAGACCAGCCTGAGCTACAAAGTGAGCTTAAGGCCAGCCTGAACTGCATAGTGAGACCCTGTCTCAAAAAGACAAAAAAAAAAAAAAAAAAAAAAAAAAAAATAACTATATTTTAGGCTTTTAAAAGATTTTTATAAAAAATAATTTTCTATGCTTCAATCTATTTATTTCTTTTAATAATTCTCTAACATGTGTAATGAATTTAATTTAATTTTTATTGCAATATTTTCTTTTCTACATATAAAAACCTTTGTACAATTAAAATGTTGCTCTAGTTCTATTTATAATGTCAAGGAATAAATCCAACGAACTATTTATTCCATTTCAATCCGTGAAATTAATCTATCCTATGAAAACAATGAATTACTCCATTGTCAAACATTAGTGTCACTACTCTCTTGAATTCCACCTTTGGAGCACCTCACAACTGTGTATGGTTCAAGCAAAACAGAACAAAGCACTAAATATCTATTTCTAAGAAACAAATTTAACATTTTTTATGCACATGATTTATAATTTTTTTCTATAGGAAACTAACTCCTGAGCTTTAAAAACACTCGCAGACTATGAATAAAAATATGCCATGTCTGCACATTATACTTATTAAAATGCCATATTTTTCTTACTACCTCTTCTATATTTTTCAAAATTAGAACACTATTTCATTATTTTATTTTATGAAAAAGGTAAAATATAATAACAATAAAATAGTGGAATAACAATAGCTAATGTACTACAATTGTTATCTTTAAAGTAGTTGCTCAGGCATATGACACTCAGGGCCACCTTGCCAGCAACTCCCCGGAGTTCCTGTCCCCAAGCCTGCTGAGTGAGTGGGAGTTTCCCAGACTCTGTTAACATCACAGTTCGGTCAGTGTGTGGTGAGTCTGAGGGAGAACTTCTGGCTTTTCCCGTGCATGCTGCGCTATCGACAGCGCCCTTCCCCAAGCCCACCAAGCAAGCAACTGGCCTGAGACATCCAGACCGACCTGCCTAGTAACTCCCTTGGAGCCCCTGCACCCCAAGCCTCCTGAGCAAGTGAGAACTTTTCCAAGTCTCTGAGCACCTGATCCATGCGAGTATGGTTTAGTGAGTGTGTGGGAGAGACTTTGGCTTCTACCTAAGCACTTTGCGCCATCCAGAGCCTCAGGCCCTAAGACATCCTAGCCAGAGAGCTGCCAGAGACACCCCAGATAGACCTGCCTGACAACTCACTAGAACCCTTGCCCCAAAGCCCGCCACATGAGCAAGAACTTGTGTGAATCTCCCAGCACTGGACCCAAACCCGCCTGGCCTGGTGAGTGTGAGAGCCAGCTTCTGTGCTCCCCAGTCCTCCCCAGACCAGGGACACAACAGAGGGGAACCACAGGCTCACATTTGTAGCAGAAGAGTTGCAGCAAAAAGAAACTGAACACAAAAACAAGATCCAGGCCAGGCATAACTGGACAATCTCAAACTTAATAGACTGGTACCTGAATTGCATTATGCGCTAAGGTTATAATGGCACCAAAGCTCTACACTAAGGGACAGAGGTCAGTGCTATACAAAATGACAAGGACAAGGAGAAAAATGCTATCTCAGGCCTCGAGGCCAACAATATGTGCAGAGGACAGTAGTTCAGCTAAAATGAATGAATAGAGATGGAAGGAAAGGAACAACAGCACAAAGGAACAGAGGAACTCAGACCAGAATTAACACCTGAAATAAAATAAAAAAAATATTTAAATACATAGCATCTGAAGTAATGAATCAAGTCCAGAAACATATGGAGGTTAGCCAATGCCCACAAAGAAAAAGTGTAAAGAACACTATTCCAACTGAACATATGAATCAACAATTTTGCAAGCAAAGAAACAAAAGCAGAAAGTTAAAGAGGAATATAAAGTAGAAATAATTTCTGAAATAAAAAAAGAATTTTTCAAATCATGGCATCTGAAGTATAGAATCAATTCAAGAAATATATAGAGGAAATCCAATTTCGAAGAAACTCTGCAGTAAAATAATTGGTACATACCTCTAAACAAGGTATTGATAAAAATTTAGAGGAGATTACAGATATGACGCATTCCTGGAATGAGCAATACAGAAAAGAAATAGAATGCATGAAACACAGTCAAAGAGATATAGAAGAAATAAAATATCAATCACGAGTCTACAAAAATGTTTGGGTGAAAGTGAAGGCAGACTTTCAAATCTTGAGGACGTTGGTGCAGCTACTGAAAAAGGTAAGAAAGGATCTCTTAAAAACAATGCAGAAAAAACAATCCATCACCTGCAAGATGATGCCACGATGAACAATGTGAGATTAATTGGCATAAATGAAAATGAATGAGTCCATACAAATGATATAAAAAGAATATGGGCAGAATTAATCCCAGAAAACTTCCCAAATATGAGGAAACATTCCAACATTCAGGTAATCAAAGGGAACAGAACACCAAATAACTTTAACCTGAGTAAAAACACACAGAGACATATAACACTCAAGATCCGAGAAATCCAACACAAAAATAATATACTGAAAGCTGCTAAAGAGAAGAAGGAGCTCACATTGAAAGGAAAACCCATCAGAATTACAGATAACTTTTCTACACAATCCATGAAGGCAAGGAGAGCATGGAGCAGAGTTCTTCATGTGCTGCACGAAAACAAAGTCCAGCCCAGACTATTATAACCTGCAAAACTTTCTTTCAAGTGTAATGGAGAATTGAAATACTTCCACGACAAAGAACAACTAAAGAATTTCATAATGACAAAAAGATCCCTACACAGACCATTGGATGATGTTCTACACAAGGATCCAAGAATAAGACAAGAAATCCAAGAATAATGTCAAGAAATCCAAGAATAACAATGATGGAACCCACTAAACAGTGCAAACAATTAGACAATTGTTAAAAAGGAGTAGACAACAGCAGGTAAATATCGTAACAATCATAAGTCAATACATTTTAATTATACCCATCAATGTAAATGGACTCAATTCACCAATTAAGAGAAATAGACTGGCACAGTGGATTGGGAAACAAAATCCAGCAATATGCTGTATACAAGAAATACTTAACACAAAAGGACATTCATAGGCTCAAAGTCAAACCATGGAAAACAGTAATTCATGCCCTCAGGAAATCAGAAAAAAGGCGAAGTAGCAATTGTCTTCCCACATAACCTCACCTTCAAAGAAAGAAGGATGAAAAGAGACAAAGAAGGGCACTATATTTTGGTCAGGGGAAAAATTCAAGAGCAAGAGGTAACACTCATAAATATCTATGCACCAAACACAGGAGCACCCAACTATGTAAGACAAATCTTAATGGACATGAAAAGCCACAATCGTAGCAGGAGACCTTAACACCCCCTTATCTCAAAAAGATAGATCAACCAGACAAAAAATTAGCAAAAATGTAGGAGAACTGAACCGTAGCTTGGAACAAATAGACCTGTTGGACATATACAGAGTGTTCCACACAAACACAGTGGAATAGACATTTTTTTCAGCTGCACACGGGCTATTTTCCAAAATAGACCACAAACTACTCCAGAGGACATGTGTAAGTATATGCAAGAAAATAGAAATTATCCCATGCATATTATCTGACCACAATGCAAAGAAACTGGAAATAAATGACAAAAGAAACCAGAAATACCCACTAAATTCATGGAAACTAAACAACACCCTACTCAGCAATCAATGGGTCACAGAAGAAATAAGAAATTCAACAATATCTACAATTCAATGAGCATTCAAGCACAGGTTACTGGAATTTATGGGATGAGATGAAAGCAGTTCTTATAGTGAAAAATCATAGCTATGAACTCACACATTAGCAAAACGAAAGGGAAACAAAATAGCACCCTAATGTTGCACCTCTGACAACTAGAAAAAGAAGAGCAAACCAAACCCAGAGTGTAAAGATGGGAAGAAGTCATAAAGATTAGAGCAGAAATTAATTCAACTGAGATGAACAAAACAGTTCAAAGTATCCACAAATCAAAAAATTGGTTCTTTGAAAGAGTAAATGAAGTTGATAAGCCTCTAGCAATCCTCATCAAAAAGAGGCAAGAAAAAATTCAAGTACATGCAAAAAGAAATGAAAAGGGTGAAATCACCAGAGACCCAGTGGAAATTCAGAAGATCATCAACAGTTACTTCGAGAATTTTTACGCTCACAGAATAGAAGACACAGAAGAAATGGACAGATTCTTCGAAAGGTACAAATTACCAAACCTGAACCAAGAAGATATAACAACTCTTAATAAGCCAATCACAGCAAACTAAATATGAAATGTAATAAAAAGCCTATCAATAAAGAAAAGTCAATGTACTCATGGATTCACAGCTGAATTCTACAAGAAATTTATAGAAGATATAATCTCCACACTCCACAAACTCTTCCACGAAGTTGAAAAGAAAACAGTCCTCCCAAAATCATTTCTGGAGGCAAGTATAATACTGATTTCAAAACCAGGGAAAGACACAAACAAAAGGGAGAACTATAGGCCAATCTCCTACATGAAAATAGACACAAAAATCTGCAATAAAATCCTAGCAAATGGAATACAGCAAATCATCAAGAAGATCATACACCATGACCAGGTAGGATTCATCACAGGGATGCAAGGATGGTTCAATATTCATAAATCTATAAATGTAAAAAACCATATTAATAGACTGAAATCTAAAAACCACATGATCATCTCAATTTATTCAGAGAAAGCTTTTGACAAAGTCCAACACTCATTCATGTTCAAGGTCTTAAAGAAAATAGGAATAGATGGACACTACCTTAACTTGATAGAAGCCATCTATGACAACCGAAATGCTAATATGATGTTAAATGGGGAAAAACTGAAAACTTTTACACATAAATCAGGTACAAGAAAAGGATGTCCTCTATCACTCCTCCTATTCAGTATAATCTTGGAATCTTTAGCAAACAGCCATTAGAGAAGAGGGAGAAATAAAGGGAATAAGAATAAGTAAAGAAGAAGAAGTTAAATTATCATTATTTGTAGATAAGATGATACAATACTTAGAAGACCCCAAAAATTCCACAAGAACTGATACAGAATTTCAGTACCATAGCAGGATACAAAGTCAGTACGCAAAAGTCAATAGCATTCCTCTACACAGATAAGGAGCACACTGAAAGGGAAACAATAGAAAGAATACCTGTTAAATAGCATCACAGAAAGTGGAATATCTTGGAATTCACTTAACAAAGGAAGTCAAAGATCTTTTCAGGGAAAATTCCAACTCCCTAAGAAAAGAGATTATAGAGAATTTCAGAAAATGGAAAGATATTCCATGTTCCTGGATAGGAAGAAGCAACATTGTGAAGATGGCCATACTCCCAAAATTGCTGCATAGATTTAATACAATCCCTATCAAACGGCCACCAACATACCTCCCAGACCTAGAGAAATCATTCCTAAAATTTATTTAGAACCAAAGATGACCTAGAATAGCAAAGGCAATCTTGGCCAATAAAGACAAGGCAGGAGGCATCACAATTTCTGACTTGAAATTATACTACAAAGCCACCGTAATAAAATCAACATAGCATTGGCAACAAAATTGACCTGAGGACCAATGGAATAGATTAGAAGTTGCCGAAGCATCTATGAACACGCTCAGCCATCTGATCTTCAACAAAGGGGCCAAACTGCAAGAAAGATTGCCTCTTTAACAAATGGTACTGGAAAAGATGCCTTTCTTCATCCCGAAAACTAAAACTTGACACAGCTTTACTACCATGCACTAAGATAAAGTCAAAATGAATTAAAGATATAAACTTTAGATGAGAAACACTCAATCTCCTGGAAGAGAAAATAGGAGGAACTCTTGAAGATGTAGGGGTAGGTAAAGAATTCATGAACAAACATATATTCGCAAGGGAAGCACTTGAAAAAATCACAAATCTGATTAACTATTCTTGAAGAGCTTCTGCCTGTCAAAAGAAATTGTCAACAGAGTGAAAAGACAAACCACAAATTTTGAAAAAATCCTAACTAATAAGCAATCAGACGAAGGTCTGCTGTCTAGAATATATAAAGAACTAAGATATAACAGGGACTTCAAATTTAAAGACCCAATACAGAAATGGGCATCTGAGATGAATACACACTTCTCAGAGGAGGAAATTAAAGAAGCCAATAAATATATGAAAATATCCTCCACTTTGCTAGCCATCTATGAAATGGAAATAAAAACAACACTGAGATACTATCTCACTCCAGAAAGAATGAGTATGATAAGGAAATCAACCAACAACAAATGGTGGAGAGGTTGTGGGGAAAAAGGAACACTTCTCCTCTGCTGGTGGGAATGTAGACTGGTGCAACCATTGTGGAGATCATTGTGGAGACTCCTCAAAAGAGTAGGACTAGAAATCCCATTCAAGCTGGCTATCCCCCTACTAGGAATTTTCCCAGAGGAACTGAAAACATTATATCATAAAGATATATGTGCACCTATGTTTATAGCACACAATTTGTGATAGCAAAATCTTGGAAACCACCAAGATGTCCATCACATGAGAATTTTTGAAAAACATTTGGTATTTCTATATAATGGGGTATTACTCAGCTATTAAGAATGGTAAGCTTGAAGCATTTATATTGAAGTGGATGCCACTTGAACATACACTCATAAGTGAAATAAACCAGACACACATGTGTAAGTGTCGTATTGTCTCACTAGTATAAATGCAAAAGAAAAATAGAAATAGAAATGTACAACAACTAAAAAGAATTGAGTCGGATAAGGCAAAGTAAATGGTATATGCTTCAGGGTACTAATAAGCTTTTCATTTGGATGGTTAACAACCTAAGGTTACAGATTAAAACTGGAGAAACAGAAGAGCCTCAAGGCCAGCCAACATTTTGGACCTAGCCTTTCAAGGTCAGCGAAGACTCAGGACATAGGAGAACCTGTACCGCATCATGAAACTTAGTTGAGCTCCAAATTTTCTGAACAAGGAGATTATGGAGCCACAGAGGAAAGAGATTGAAGTTCTATAGTGTGCCTAGGGAGAGTCACATTTAGAGAGAACTTTCTCTCAGGCTCTCACAGAGAGCACCTCGTCAAGCATTTGCAGTGACTCATCCACATGGATTACACAGACAAAGGATCTACCGAATAAGGTACAGGATTGCAAGATAAACCTTGAGGGGACTTCACTGACCTCATCAGAAGCAAAATCTATATGTTTGTTATATAGGTCTTGCTCTTTCTATGTCTTAACCATCCAGCATAAATGTATAAAAATGAAGTACACACCCTGGGGCCCTTATAATATGTTGAGCTCTAAATGGCTATCATCAACAACTTCTTCGGATAACTAACTCACTATTGTTGTGGAATGCTGGTTTGTGTTGGATTGTGTTGTTGAATTCAGGCAACTAAAGTATTGGAGTGACAATGCAGTGCCCATGTTTGACAGGTGTAGACAAAGGAAGGGGTATAGAAAGGAAGAATCATGATGTATGTGTGTGGACAGTACATTTGGGATAGACAACGCTGCGCTTCTACATAATTCTATGAGAGGCAAGATTTGCAATAATCGTGGTTGGACAGGATATTATGTTGGCTTCTAGTACTAGGGAAAACCACTACTAAAATAACAAGATAGAAAGTATTAATTTTTGAACCTTTGATATAATTCAGGTATGAAAAATAAGATACATAACCAGCTACACTCTCTTAATTTACTGATAAAAGACATGTGGTATAATAATGTCTGTAAGTATAATATCATGTATGCACGTTGTACAATACCAAAACATTATGAAAAGTTTGTAATGAATTAATTTATCGAATCCATCCTGTTAAGGTGTCTTAAAACTGTCTCATTGATATTTGTACTTCAATAAAATAAAAAAGAAAGAAAGAAAGAAAAACAAGTGGATTTCAGAGGACAAAGAAACAGAAAGAATATGATATTATACGAAAGGTCGCAAAACCACTGAATTTCCATTGAAAGGACTATTATAGCCACTCACCTTTGATGTTCACTTTGTTTTATTTAGGGAGGTTCAGAATATGAATGGAAAATAAAAAGCATCAACACAAACTTGCACAATATCTCACAAGGATTTATACTTGGAAATTTGTTGTGTTTGGTTCCATGTTGTCATAAATATTTCAGCTGACAGCTTTAATAAATTGAGGCCAAACTTGCATTAATTAATTTGCATTTTAGTCCTTTTAAATAATATAATTAAGTGAACACTGAAAGAATTAAAGAGAGAAACTGATTATCTTATAGCTACAAGTCCTGTTATTCTAATTATCATGAATTACAATATGTTAGCATTTGGGTAGCCTTGCTTTTGACATTTCATTGTTTCTCACAAATAAATCAGGTTCCATCTTCAATGAGTTAATTCTTCCAAACGTTTTAAGTCCTGAAAGGAAGAAAACATGAATAAACAAAAACATTCAATGATCATACTAATGTAAGTTACACATACTAAAATTAGCTACAATTGCATTTGCTTAATAATATTTTCATATTGATATATTGTGGTGCTCTGTTATCATCTGTATTCAAAAATTTGGCTACTGATTTTTTGGATTTAGGACTAAAACCTATTTTATTGCTATATTCAAAGAATGCTAGTGCATTTATAAACTCGGCCACAAAGTGACTCCTTTTCTCTTTTGCTAAGAGGGAATACAACCAAAAGTTTGCTGTTTGTGATCAAGAAAATTTTTCTCATCAGACTGTGTCTAGTGGGGCCTGGGTCATGCACATTTGGGGCTCTGGAAATGTAGTAAGTAAATACCCATTATTTAGAAGTCTGCTGGTCTATAGTAGTGTATTATAGAAACTAGAATTGACTAAGATATCAGTGTACTAGTGTTGCACTTTTATTTTGGACTGTTGACTCTAAAATTTAAAATATTACAGATCTGTTCAACAGCTGGTGGAACTATTAGATAGTGGTGGAAAATGTTGCAGATGCAGACTACTTAGAAGAATTGAGTCCCCAGTTGTGTGTCCCTAAAGATGATAGCTTGTCGTTGCACCTTCTGTATTATAGTACGTGAGACATTATGATATATTATGTCCATTTATCCATTATGTTCTACATTTTCATGGTTATGGAAGTAGCAAGGAAAGATGTTCTATCACTGGCAAAGGAATATGTGTAATAACTCAGGACATAGATTGATCAGAACTTGTAACATTTTGGGGATGAAGACATTAAGAGGAAAGAACTGGCCTAAATGCATCAACATACAGAAACCACATATTAGAACATAAAGCTTAAGAAAGATGGCAGAGTCAGACCGTTGCCTCTGGCCAGTCATTCTTGATGGATGGGTATGGGGCATTGATGACACAGACAAAGGATCTACAGGATTACAAGATAAACTCTGAGGGGACTTCACTGACCTCATCAGAAACAAAACTACACCTTTTGCTCTATCTCAGTCTTCACCATCCAGCAGAAAAGTATAAAAACGAGGTACATAACGTGGGGCCATAATAATAAGTTGAGCTGTAAATGGCTATAGTGAACAACTTCTTCAGATAACTCAGTATTATTGTGGAATGCTGGACTCTGTTGGATTAAGTGGCCAAGTTCAGGCACCTAAATTGTTGTAATGACAATGGAGTGCCCATCTTTGACAGATGTAGACAAAGGAAGGGGTATAGAAAGGAAGAATCATGATGCGTGTGTATAAACAGTACAGTTGGATAAATATGCTGTGCTTCTGCATAATTCTATGACAAGCAAGATTTGCACTAATAGTGGTAGGACAAGATATTATGTCGGCTTCTAGTACTATGGACAACCACTAGGAAAATAACAAGGTAAAAAGTATTAATTATTGAATCTGTGATATAATTCAGGTACAAATAAATAAGTAAACAGCTATACTCTCTTAACTCACTGATTAGAGACATCTGCTATAATAATATCTGTAAGTATAATATCATGTATGCACCTTGTACGATACCAAAACATTACAAAAACAGTTTGCAATATGTTAATTTATCAAATCTGTCCTGTTAATTTGTCTTGAAACTGTCTCATTGCTATATGTTCTTCAATAAAATAAATTTAAAGAGTAAAATAAATTAAATTTTAAAAAGAACATAAAGCTTAAATATCTGAATAACTTTGGTGTAATTAGATCCACAAGTTCTTTCAGTGTGTGCTATATACTAAAGACTGATTTAAGCCTTATGTCTGAATTAATTATTAGGATGCAAAATCCATTGGATTCACATTTTTAGAATACAGTAGTGAAAATATAAGCAAGTAAATAATTTCAATCCAAATATTATTTGGAGATATGTTACAATATTTTTCCTTACCCCCAAAGTAAGACTGATGAGAGATGTCCATTTGATTTGGAAAGTGAATTGTAATTACCTTAGTGAAATCAGTTTCAGCAATTGCTAAAAATGGAAATCCTGTTATAGTTTATTGGGAAAGTCTCTTGAGATCTATAGTGTGATATGCTAGGATTAAGGGAGAAACAGAGTTAGAAATTTCTGACTACCAATAATTTTTTTATAAAATTAAAATAAAGGAAAGGAAGTAGAGAAGATGAAGTCAAATTGAAGAAGCTATTAATATGTAATGTGGGTGATATGTCCTTTAGAAAGAGCTCCATGTGGATACATTCATAAATTTGTGGGAGAGAGTAAGTAGGGAAAGAAAGATGATGAGCAGAGTGGTTTGAAATATTATCTCTATGGAAGGTAGAATTAGATAGGTAGAACACTGGACAGAAGAACACATAGATCAGAAGAGCTCCTCTACAAAATGATTAGATTCTAGAGTGGTTGTTCATGTACTGGGAATGCTTGTATCCAAACAATAACTTACTGATTCCTTTCCTGTCAAACTCCTTATCATATGCCATATTTATAAAGTGTTTCTCTAATTATGTCTCAGATGTGAAAATTGACCTTCAGTTGTAACCCAGACCTACCTACCTCATAACTCCCCAGAGGACTGTCCCCCCAAGACTTCTGAGGAAGTGAGAACTTTTCCAAGTCTCCGGGCACCTGATCCATATGAGTACAATTTGGTGAGTGCATGGGAGAGCCTTTGGCTTCTCCCTGTGTGTTCTGTGCTATCTAGAGACTCAGGCCCCAAGATATCCTAGCCAGAGACCTGCCTGGACACCCCAGACAGGCCTGCCTGGCAAAAACATGAAGGCCCTGCCCCGAGGCCTGCCACAGGAGCAAGAACTTGTGTGACGCTCCCAGCACTCGATCCACCCATTTCCGGCCTGGTGAGTGTGAGGGAGAGCTTCTGGGCTCCATAGTGCTCCCCGAACCACGTTCCCAACAGAGAGGAACCACAGGCTCACAGTTGTACCAGAACAGCTGCAGTAAAAAGGAACTGAACAAAAAAAGCTTGATCCAGGTCAGGCATAACGGGATAATCTCAAACTTAATAGACTGGCACTTGAATCTCATTACACACTAAGGTTATAACTGCACCAAAGCTCTACAACAAAAGTCAGAGGTCAATTCTATACAAAATGACAAAGACAAGGAGAAAAATGCAATCTCAGGCCTCGAGTCCAGCAATAAGTACAGAGGACACTAGCTCAGCTGAAATAAATGAATTAACAGAGATAGAAGAAAAGGAACAACAGAACAAAGGTATAGAGGAACTCAAACCAAAATTATCACCTGAAATAAAAAAAGAAATATTTGAATACATAGTATCTGAAGTAATGAAACAAATCCAGAATTATATGGGGGAAACACAGTGCCTAACCAGAACAAGGGCAGAGAACACTATTCCAGCTGAAATATGTGAATTAATGGCATCAGAAGCAAAGCAAAAACAGCAGAAAGGTCATGAAGAACTCAAAGCAGAAATATTTTCTGAAATCAAAAAAGAATTCATTGAAAAAAAGAGCATTCTTTGAAATCATAACATCTGAAATACAGAAACAAGTCCTGAAAGATGCAGAGGAAACCCAACTGGGATGAAACTCTGCAGAAAAAGAATTAATAACTACCTCTAAAGAAGACATGGATAAAAAAAAAGATAGAGGAGATCAGAAATATGATGGATTCCTTGAATGAGCAATAAAGAAAAGAAATAGAACGCGTGAAGCAGAGTAAAAGAGATATAGAAAAAATAAAAATATCCATCACGAGTCTTCAAAACCATTTGAGTGAAAGCAAAGACAGAGTTTCACATAGACTTGTGCAGCTAGTGAAAAGATGAGGAAGGATATCTTAAAAACAAGAATGCAAGAAAAAATAATCCATCACATGCAAGATAACACAAGGATGAACAATGTGAGATTAATTGGCATAAATGAGAATGAAGGAGTCCATACAAATGATAAAAAATAATATGGGCAGAAGTAATCTCAGAAACCTTCCCAAATACGAAGAAATATTTCAACATTCAAGTAACCAAAGCGTACCGAACACCAAATAACTTCAACCTAAGTGAAAACACACCAAGATATCATAGTCAAGATCCCAGGAATCCAGCACAAAAATATTATACTGAAAGCAGTCAGAGCCATGAAGCAGATCACATTCAGAGGAAAACCATCAGAATTATAACCGACTTCTCTACAAAATCCATGAAGGCAAGGAGAGCATGGAACAGAGTTCTTGAAGTCCTGTACAAAAACAAATTCCAGCCCAGACTATTATACACTGCAAAACTCTGTTTCAAGTTTGATGGAGAAGTGAAATACTTCCACAACAAAGAACAAATAAACAATTTCATGATGACAAAGCCATCCCTACACAGACCATTGGATGATGTTCTAGAGAGGGATAATAGTGATCACAAATCCAAGAATGAGAATGGAAGGAACCAACTAAACAGGGCAAGCAATCAAAAAATTGCTAAAAAGGAGTAAACAACAGCAGGTAAATATCATTACAATCATAAGTGAACACATTTGAATTATAAACATCAATGTAAATGGACTCAGTTCACCAATTAAGAGAAATAGACTGGCACAGTGGATTAAGAAACAATTTCCAACAATACGCTGTGTACAAGAAACACACTTAACTGACAAAGCCATTCTTAGGCTCAAGGTCAAAGGATGGAAAACAATACTACATGCCCCAGCACCTAGAAAAAATAAGGAATAGCAATTCTGTTCTCAGTCTCAACTTCAAACCAAGAATGATCAAATGACACAAAGAAGGCCACTGTATACTGGTTAAGGGAAAAATTCAAGAGGAAGAGGTAACACTCGTAAATATCTATGCACCAAACACAGGACCACCCATCTATGTAAGAAAAATCTTAATAGACATAAAAAAACTAATATCCAAGACCACAATCTTAAGAGGAAACATTAACACCCCCTTATCTCAAGAAGATAGATCAACCAAACAAAAATTAGCAAGGAAGTAACAGAAGTGAACCAGAGGTTGGAACAAATGGACGTGATGGACATATACAGAGTGTTCTACCCAACCACAGGTGAATACACATTTTTTCAGCTGCACACCGGTCATTTTCCAAAATGGATGGCATGCTAGTCTAGAGGTCATGCTAAAATGCATGCAAGAAAGCAGAAATTATCCCATGCATGTTATCTGACCTCAGTGCAAAAAATTGGAAATAAGTGACAAAAGAAACCAGAAAAACCTGCTAAATTCATGGAAATTAAACAACACCCTACTCAGCAATCCAAGGGTCACAGAAGAAATTAAGTAAGAATTTCGGCAATATCTAACATTCAATAAAAATTCAAGCTCAAAATCCTGGAATTTATGGGATGCGATGAAATCAGTTCTAAGAGGGAAAATTATAGCTATGAACTCGCACATTAGGAAAACAGAAGGGGAACAAATTAGCACACTAATGTTGCACCTCCGACAACTAGAAAAAGAAGAGCAAACCAAACCCAGAGCCCAAAGATGGGAAAAAGTCACCGACCTAGAGCAGAAATTAATTCAATTGAGATGAAGACAACAGTTCAAAAAATCTACAAATTAAAAAGTTGGTTCTTTGAAAAACTGAATAAAATTGATAAGCCTCTTGCCTACTTCATCAAAAAGACAAAAGAAAAAATTCAAACTCAAGCAATAAGGAAAGAAAAGGGTAAAATCTACACAGACCGAGTGGAAATTCAGAAGATTATCAATTGTTACTTCGAGAATCTTTATGCTCCCAGAATAGAAGACACAGAAGGAATGGATAGCTACCTTGAAAAGTACAAATATGAAAACTGAACCAGGAAGGTATAACAACTCTCAATAAGCAAATAAGACCAATGAAATACAAAATATATTTAAAACACTGTTGATAAATAAAAGTACATGTCCTGATGGATTCACAGCTACATTCTGTAAGAAATTTATACAAGATATAATCCCTACACCCCTCAAATTCCTCGATGAAATTGAAAAGAAAGCAGTCCTCTCTAAATCATTTCTGGAGACAAGTATTATACTGATTCCAAAATCAAAGAAAGACACAACCAAGAAAGAGAACTAGAAGACAATCGCCCTCATGAACATAGTTGCAAAAATACTCAATAAAACTCTCACAAATAGAATAAAGCAAATCATCAAGAAGATCATACACCAGATAGATTCATGTCAGGGATGTAAGGATGGTTCAGCATTAAAAAATGTATAAATGTGATACACTATATTAGTGGACTATAATCTATAATCATCATGATCATCTAAATTGATGCACAAAAAGATTTTGACAAAGTCCAACACTCATTCATGCTCAAAACCCTACAGAAAATTGGAATAAATGGTATCTCCCTCAACTTGATAAAAGCCATCTATGACAAGACATAAGCTAATATAATTCTAAATGGGGAAAAACTGAAATCTTTCACTCTTAGATCAGGTACAAGACCAGGATGTCCTCTATTACCCCTCCTATTCAATATAGTTTGGGAATCATTAGCAACAGGCATTAGAAAAGAGAAAGAAACAAAAGAAATAAGAATAAGTAAAGAAGAAGTTAAATTATCACTATTTGCAGGTGGCATGACAGTTTACTTGGAAAAACCAAAATTTCCACCAAGAATCTACTAGAATTGATATGGAAATTCAGTAGCATAGAAGGATAAAAAGTCAATACTCAAAAGTCCATAGCATTGCTCTACACATATAATAAATACACTGGGAGGGAAGCTATTGAAACAGTACCTTTTACAACAGTACCATGGAAAATGAAATATCTTGGAATTCACTTAACCAAGGAAGTCAAATAACATTTCACTGAAAAATTCATAACCCTAAAAACAGGGATTATAGAAGACTTCAGAAAATGGGAAGATATTCCATGCTTCTGGATAGGAAGAACCAACATTGTGAAGATGGCCATACTCCCAAAATTTTTGTACAAATTTAATACAATCCCTATCAAACTTCCACCAACATACCTCTCAGACCTAAAGAAATCTTTCCTTAAATTTATGTGGAACCACGAAAGACCTACAATAGCAATGGTAGTCCTGGCCAACAAAGGCACGGCTGGAGGCATCACAATTCCTGACTTGAAATTATACTACAAAGTCACTGTGATAAACTCTCCATGTTATTGGCAACAAAATAGATCCCAGAATCAGTGGAATACATTAGAAGATGCAGATGCCTTTGCAAACACACGCAGCCACCTGATCTTCGACAAAGGGGCCAAACACACTTACTGAAAGAAAGATAGCCTCTTTAACAAATGGTTCTGGAAAACCTGGCTTAGTACATGCCAAAAACTTAGTTTACCCAACTCTATCACCGTGCACTAAGATAAAGTCAAAATAGATTGAAGATCTAAACATTAAAACAGAAACACTCAGTCTCCTGGAAACAAAGTAGGAAGAAGTCATGAAGACATAGTTGTGGGCAAAACCTTCATGAACAAACATGTATTCGCACGGGAAACACTTGAAAGAATCAACAACTGGTATCAACTCTTCTGCACGTCAAACGAAATTGTCAACAAAATGAAAAGACAATCCACAAATTTTGCCTAATGAATAAGCACTCAGACAAAGGTCTACTCTCTAGAATATGTAAAGAACTAAGATATATTTGGACCCTCAAATTTAAAATACCAATCCAGAAATGGGCATCTGAGATGAATACACACTTAACAGAGGATGAAATTAAAGAAGCGAATAAGTATATGAAAAAATGTTCCACATCACTAGCCATCCATGAAATGCAAATTAAAACAACACTGAGATACCATGTCACTCCTGGAATAATGGCTAAAAGAAATCAACAAACAATAAATGTTGGACAGGATGTGAGGAAAAGGGAACACTTCTCCACTGCTGGTGGGAATGTAGACTGGTGCAACCATTGTGGAGATCAGTGTGGAGACTCCTCAAAAGAGTAGGACTGGAAATCCCATTCAAGTCGGCTATCTCCCTAGTGGGAATTTTCCTGGAAGAACTGAAAACTTCATATCATAATGATATATGTGTTTATACCTATGATTATAGCAGCACAATTTGTGATAGCAAAATCTTGGAAACAAACCAAGATGCCTGTCATATGCGGAATGTTATAATTATGTGGTATTTCTATGTAATGGAGTATTACTCAGCTATAAAGAATGATAAACTTGCAGCATTTTTATTGAAGTGGATGCCACTTGAACATATAGTCATAGGTGAAATAAACTAGACACATACATGCAAATATTGTATAGTCTTCCTAGTAGAAGAAATCAAAGGAAAATTATAAATGGCAATGTACAAAAACATCTAAAAAGAATTTAGTCATATAGTTAGGGAAAACTGAATGGCATATGCTGCAGGGTACGAATCAACATTTCTTCTGGATGGCTAACAACCTAATTTCTCAGATCAAAAGTTGGAGAAGTAGAAGAGCTGCAAGGTCAGCCAATATTTTGGCCCTAGCCTTTAAATGTCAGCGAAGACTCAAGACATAGGAGAACCTGTACTGTAACATCATGGAACTCAATTGCACCCCTAATTTTCTGATCAAGGAAATTATGGAGCCACAGAGGAAGGCGATCAATGATGTATAGTGTGCCTCAGGAGAGTCACATGGTGAGAATACTTTCGCTCAGTCTCCCACTGGGAGCAAACTGGGCAGGCAATGGCTGTGACACAAAGGATCTACAGAGTGAGGTACAGGATTACAAGATAAACCTTGAGGGGACTTAACTGACCTCATTAGATATAAAAGCCACTTTTTTTGTTATATAGGACTTGCTTTATCTTGGTCTTAACCATCCAGCAGAAAAGTATAAAAATGAGATATGCTGTAAATGGCTATAGTAAAAAACTTCTTCAGATAACTCACTATTATTGTGGACTGCTGGACTGTGTTTAATTGTGTTGCTGAGTTCAGGCACCTCTAATGGTTTCATGTCAATGGAGTGCCTGTCTTTGTTAGGTCTAAACAATAAAAGGGGGATGCAATGGAAGAAACATGATGTGTTTGTATAAACAGTACAATTAGGATAAATATGCCATGCTTCTGCATAATTCTATGAGAAGCATGATCATCACTAATAGAAGTTGGACAGGATATTGTGTCTGTTCTAGTACTACGGACAACCACTAGGAAGATAACAAGGGAGAAAGTTTTAATTATTGAAATGTGCTATAATTCAGCTTTAAAACATAAGTATACAGCTACATTCTCTTAATTCATTGATTAGAGACATCTGCTATAATAATGCCTGTAAGTATAGTGTCTGTAAACAGAATATCATGCTTGTATGACAACAACCATTATGAAAGCAATTTGCAAAGTATTAATTATTGAATCTGTCCTGTTAATTTGATTTGAAACTGTCTTATTGCTATTTGTTCTTCAATAAAAAATGAAAATTAATAAAAGAAAACCCCCTCTTTTTTGTTTGTGTTAGAACTCAAGGGTAGTTCAACAATGAAGGAAAAGAATGAAAACCAGTCATAGTCACTCGCAATTTGAATAGTGTTTTACATTTTTATAATTAACTGGAAAGTATTGGAATATGCTGATAGTCCAGGCAACACTTTTTAATTGATTTTTATGTATGATTAGAGTCCATAGATTGTGTAGTTTCGCTATGTACCAAGTAGGGTATATTACTAACTCAATCAGCATTTATTGTGTGCCTTCAGCAGCCGCTCTTTTTTCAGATGCTAGAAGCAAAACCAGTTTAAAATCCCACTTTAATGGAGCATACATTCCAGGTTATGGAATAGATAAATAGGGAAAAAGATTAATAAAATATGTAATGTGTCAGATAGGAATGGTGATTATTATGGAAAAAAGGAAACAATAAGTGGTAGGACGTGCTGAAAAATTGTTATGGCTAAAACCTTGAGCTGGCAGCAGATGAGTACAATGGATAACTAATACCACAGACAGAAATATACTGGAGACACAGCTAGAAAAACAAAGATTAAGTCATGGAGAAGAAGTATTGCAGAACATTGTCCATGTTTCAGGCTTCATTATAGGAGAAGTGGGCTATCAGTAGCATTCTGAACATAGCCCTAGTCATGTGATTTGATTTGCATTTTAAGACATCCTTCTGCATTCTCTAATGAGAATAGTCCACAAGAAGAGGGGCATGGAAAACAAGTGACGTTTCTTTAAGAAAAATGGCTTACCGAAATTCAGGTCAAAGCACAGATTTTTTTCTACGTAAGTAAAACCCACCTACCACATCCACCAAAGAAGTATGTCTATTACTACTGCAGAGAAAAACCTGTGGCACTGAAGATTTATGTTAAAATTTCTGTTTATATATGCATTTAGTAGTTCCTCTTTCTCTACTACGGAGAGATGCCACTTGTGGTCATTTTATTTATTGAGTGAAGCGCTCTTTCCATGCTCTACAAAGTTTTAAATAATATATTTATTCACTGAAACTGAAATTCTAGTCAATAGATTATATTAGCTATTATAATAGTAGCAATTATAATTAATTTTGACTTTTTAAGGAGCTGTTTTGCCCTCAGAGACATAAATGTCTTTTCCTAATGAAAACATCCTGATTCTGGAAACATAAGGTAAATATTTATGTACTAAGCAGAAGCTATTGCTGAATAGAAGACGTTTATATCATTTTTTTCTCCAAACATTGGATATTGGTGTTCTTTTATCTTAAGTTTCAAAATATTTTTGCTATTAGATAGAAATATCTGTTTGCTAAAGTAAACGTGGACAAAGAAACAATGTCAACTAACTTCATAAGTTTATTTTAACTTTATCCTCAAATGCCTTGATGTCCTTCCTACAACTACATTTATGTTTGTGCTTTTAAATCAATGTGACATCTATAGAGGGAAATAAATCATTTTAAGTTATAGAATTCAGTAGAATTCAGTGAGCTTACAGTGCTGTACAACCAATATCTCTATCTACTACTTTAACATTTTTCAAAATCCACACAAGTAATAATTTTCTGCAAAATTTTCACAACAATTTATCTGTTTTCTTCTGGTTTTAGGTTTTGATTATTCTGGACATTTTTCTTATAAACAAAATCATACCATATATGACTTCATGTGAATGGTTTGTTTCATTTATAACATATTTTCAAAATCAATTCACACTGCTACATGTCTCAGTATTTCATTCCTTTTCATTGCTCTTTAGAAGAACCCAAAATCTATTTTGTGCCATAGCACACTTTGTTGTATGCTTAGCAATCATCTAACCATTGGGTTGGTGTCATCCATTGGATGCAGTGAATAGAGCTAATATGAATATTTCAGTTCTGGCATTTGCCTAAATACCTGCTTTTATTTTCTTTAGTTGCATGCCTATGAGCAAACTTATAGCATTTATGTTAATATGACATTTAAATATTCAGAGAATAAAATAGAAAAAAAATCTTTGTAATTATTGAGAGGATGAGGGATTAGGCTGAGGGGAGGGGATCAGGGAAACAAAAGAAAACAAAATGTATCACAGAGACACAAATCCCCTGTCATCATTGTGATCATTATGTAAACCTACATTATACATATAAATTTAATTAAATAACAATAATAAAGAATCGATTTATTACTCTTGAGAATTTGTAAATCATCCAAGTAGGTACATTTTGCAATACATTCAGATTTTTTTATTTCTTCTTCATATTCACTGTCAGATATTTATAACTCAATTTCATATTATTGACATCATAATGACATGACTGAGAAACATTCCAAAGTATTTGGATTTCTCTAACTTCCTGATGAAACTATATTTCATCTTTGAAAATAATATTCAGATTTCAGTGAAGTGCTTAACATATAAGGGACAATTTGGGCCGGCTTATTAATTAAATATGTTTATATTTATTCCATCATATATCTATACATTCACTCATTTGTCCAGTAAATGCATATTTAAGTATATGTCTATGAGCAAAACTATCAGGGTTATGTTAGTGCCACATTTAAATAGTCAAAGGATAAAATGGAAACAAACCTTTATCTTTACTTTCAGTAAATATTGTTTGTAACAATGTGAGAAAATTGTGAAAATGAATAGACACATCACTTTAAATCAGAAAAAAATAAAGTTGATATATTACTTTCTTCTCTCATGGTGGAGAACCAAATGTTTTTTGTTATTTTGCAAATTTACAGATTGGCCAGAAAATTTATTATAAATATGTAACACATACATTCTGACTTAAATTATGAGAATTTGTTGTAAGTTAGTAAGTGACACTTTTTTCCTAATATATAATATATTTTTTCAAAGGCTTAGTGGCTGCATATGGAAAGAACTGAATATACTACCAGGAGCATAAATAAGAAAAGTTATTAATTCATTATTAATAATTAAGTGTGATCTTATTTGCATTAATATATATGATGTTAAAAAAAGATATGTAATTTTAAATGGAAATGCTGTTTTTCTGCATACAACTACAATATCAACATTTTAGATGCACACAATCACTGGTGATAGTAATTATCCCAATTTTTTAAAAGTAATTTTGCACTATATTTCAACAGACTAAAAACAGGCATACATTTTTAACAGTAATTTCACTTCAAGGAATACACCTAGAGTTATGAATGAAGATTTATGCATATAACACTAATTGTTTTCATTAAACATTTTAAATAATAAAATATTTCAATACAGAAGACTAATAAAACGATTTCTTTTCTAGAAAAAGATAACATTCAATTCATTCAGAATACTTGTCAGAAGCAAACGTCTTCCTAGTGAACTATTTTACAGAATGAACCAGCCAAATTGCAACATATTTTTGATCCTCTATGCAAGCTGAGAATCCCTAGTCCAAAACTCTGAAATCTGACACACAAACTTTTTGCACATCATCTTGAAAAATTTGGGAAAAAATTTTAGAATTTACACTATGCTTAAAACGTTTTGTATTTTATATTATTTTAGACAGCAGATTTTCAAGTTAGAGATAGTTCAGAATGTCTATGGAAATATTGCAAAATCTGAAAAATTATGAAATTGGAAACATCATTGGTCTCTTGCATTTTTCCTAAATAACCTATATTTGTATATTTGTGTACACACACACACACACATATACACTGACAGTTAACTGTGGCCTCAACTTGAATAAGAGATAATTAACAGTCAGTTTTAACACATATGTCTGGATGACTGATTTAGTGAAGAAGGAAAATATATTCTGGGTTTGGATTGCACCATTTTTTGCAGTACTGGGGATCAAACTTTTTTGTTTTTCCAGGGTACAATAAGCTTATACTCTGGAAAGAATAAAAAAAAGGAAAATAGCACATATCAGTTCTGCTGCTTTAGAGGAACTCCAGTCCCTATGTTCCCCTTGGATGTACATCTCAAGGCTTTCATCTCAGTCTTTTCAGCTTTCAAATGTAGACTCTTTCCTTCCTCATACGGACTCAGAGGTCTTTACAGTGAGGCCCAGGTACTCAACTTTGGCTAGATTATTGGGCTTTCTAGGGTGAGGACAGCACTTTTGTGTTCTTCCACAAGTGACAACTAAATGAATCACAATATGGGTTATTAAATCTGTACCTCTAGTGAAGCCTAACTGATGTGCACAGATGCATAAAGCTTCAATGCAAGCTTTACCGCTGCTACTAAAGTTTCTTTTTTTGTTTTGTTTTGTTTTTGTTGTTATTTTTGTTGTTTTGCAGTATGAGGAATCAAACTCAAGACCTTGCACTTACCAGACAGGTGCTTAAGATACTGAGCTATATTCCCATCGCTAAAATTTCTTATAAGGTAATTCACCAAAAATGTTGCCTGTGGTTTCTTCTGCATGAAGGAGTTATGAGGAATTTTTTTCTTTAGTGTTTCACTTCTAATTTTTTGCAATGACTATGTATTGATTAACAAATCAGGGCAAAAAATTCAACTGAAAGTTACTGAATTTTGAAGTAGAATAGAGATGACTCAACTAAGACGTTAAATCAGGTAATTTGCATAAGTTTTAAAGTTAAAGATAAAAGGATTTTGATATATCAGCAGAGACTTCAAAGTCTAAATAATTTCAAAGTAAAATTTCAGATGTATCTAACTAATTATTCTCTACCTTGATTTTGCACATTGATAGAAGAGCTGGATTATTTTGTGGATTTACCTGTATGATGGCAGTGCATTACATCAATGATTACTATTAGTATTTGTTTCTATTTTTACTTTTAGGCAATATGTATAGGAACACCTATCAGTAAGGACTTGTTTCCAACATCTCAATTTTTAAATATTAATTTATAAAATGTTACAATAGCAAAACAAAGCTAAAATATATCTAAGAACTGAGAAAAGGAATAAAAAACAGAAAAGGTCATGTCAATAGATTAATCACTTCAGTATGTCACATTTCTTTTGTAAAAAATATAGTTGTTTCCCAACTCTCGCATCTACTTTTTAAAATATATGTGCTTATCCTCAGTACAGAATTTGGGTGGAATAATTTGAAAATAACTTTTAATGGCCATAACTCTAATATTGACCCAATGAATTGCCATATAATATACTCTTTAAATGAATGTTTTCCTTACATTAGTAAAATTGTCAATATACAAGACAATCCCTAATTCATTAGGGATAAAATATTAACACAGTAAGACAAAAGACTATAACCTAGGGAAAGGATTTGAGATGATGTGCCATTACTTGTAGGTTTCAACATGAATAGAGGTAATTGTAATTCGACTGCTAACAGTACTATTTGCTTGCTAATATACACTAATCTTGTATATATATGTGTATATATATATATGTTAACATGTATAATAGAATATATAAATATATAAATGAGCGAATATAACTCAATAGCTCTATACATAATTATATAAATAAATGTATTCCCAGTGTATAAAGGGTATTAATTTTAAAACAAAACTTCATGAAGAAGGAAAATTACAATTGGAGTATCAAATATTATTGCTTTTACATAATAGGCACAATTTGCAGATGCGTTTTGATATTTTGATAATTTTTGAAATCAATTATAAGAACAGTCCCTTGTTTCTGAATAATTTGAAAAATATGATTGCATTTATTTATGAAAACTGATATGAACTTATGGTGATATTGAATGGTGAAATTAAGAGAAATAACCTAAAATTGGTAAATGGATTTGAATTGTGTTAAAAAATTACATTAGGAATTGTATTCCACATCATCAATAAAATTGTTCTGATAAATAAAATATATGTAATAATCATGTTTCATTTTGGCAGATCGCCTAAATATAATACTTTCAACTATATATATTGATGCACAATATTAATTTCCTTGCCAGACTATTGTAATTTTTTTACATTTATTTATAGCACATATAAATGTATTGCCATCGTATGTACTTTACACAAGTATACATCATTCTTTGTAATTAATTCTGAAAATGTACCCCACATGTTGAAAATAACACTACTTTGTTCTCCCAAAAATATCATTAGAGCAATATATATTTTTAGCTAAATATGTATGTCATTATTAGGACTGTTTTTGGTAACACTAACATCAAATTTTCTGAAGAAGATAAATTGCAATAAATAAACTCACTAGAAAAATTTGACATATTTCTCTCACAAACTAGCATATAACTAGCATTGGTTTCGGGACAAAACAGGGAACAGTAGAACTGAGGCACACATAGATGGAAACACAATTTTTCAATCATTTGTGATCAGAATGTCTAATTTTCTCTGTGACAGAATCTTGTATTATGTACTGAATAAATTTGTTGTGATATCCAGTTTATTTTTTAGATTATTAAATCCAAAGTAAAGTCACATAAAGAAGAAACTTGATTTTTTTTATCAGTGATGTTCCTTATGGCATCTCACTCTGATTATAGACCATTACAGTAACCTTAGATTCTATGACTATAAAATTACTTCAATCACAAACGTAACTTTTAAAGTTTTTTTTTCCATTTTTTTATTAATTTTGTTGAGAAACAAATAGCAATGAGACAGTTTCAAAACTGATTAGTAGGATAGTTTCAATAAATAATACAATGCATATTGTTTTCTTTTGGTTATTCATATTACAAGATGCAGAAATGATATCCTGTCCAAACACTATTAGTATTAATCTTTCTTATCACTGAATTAAGAGAAATTAGCTGTATATCTATCCTAATTATTTTGTATATACAGATACAAAATAGCCCTGAATTTGAGTTCCCTTTTTTGCTTAGTTTTGTCAGAGATAGGTATTCCATTGCCATTTCAATATTGTAGAACTCAAAAGAAGAAACAAAAATAGAAAGGTATAACACAATTAAAAGGAAAGAGAGAACTTAAGTATTAAACAATGAAGAGAGGGCAAGAAAAAAAGCTAGGAAACATGACAAGGGCAAAACCATACATTAATATGCACAAGATGGTTAAGACAAAGTTCCTGCAAATCTTCAGCAGGTTGTTGAAACTAGCAGTTCATTGGTAGTATTCTCACTCAGACTAACTCTGTGTGCTAATAACCTGTGAACTAAGCAAATGCGTTGAAGATAGAAATGTGTAATACTAGGGTCATGCTTGGAATGTCTATTATTTTGCTCTTCTACAAATTTAACCGATAATGTGAAATACATACATAATACCAAATAATGCACAACATATGGTTTTATTCTGAAAGAAAATATTTCCTAATATAAAAGCTGTATTTTCCTCACAACCTGAGTTTAAACATACTTGAATGAGAATATATTCCACAGAATTTTACTAAAATATGGACCAGAGCCAATGTCTTTTTTTTCTTGTTTGATACTGGCAAACTCAGAACCTTGCATGTTCTGGGCAGGTGCTTGTGTCATTGAACTATATATCTGACCTTAGAGCTAAAGTGATAATCAAAGTTAAATCCATGCATTAGTGGTACGCTATTGTGAACTAAGAAATGAAAATAACTTACAGTTTCAAAGCAAATAATGCTAAAAACAAATTAATATTTCATAAAGCATAACACTGGAATTTATTTATAAACCTCTGTAGTCATTCTACAGAGAAATGTAAGTCATTCTACAAAGAAAATAAGTTAGTTTTTATTGCTTTACAGAGTCAAGTATAAAATGAAAAATCAAATATGTCAAAGGGATGATATTAATAATTTTTGATCATGTGCCAAAATACTTAGTAGTATTCCTTCCTAATAAATTTTGAAATATAACAAATAAGATTTATTTTCTAAGAAAATATAGCAGTAACATTAAATGCAGAAAAGCGACAAGCTAAAATTCTACCTATATGCATAGAACAAACAGAATTATATATGAAATTATTGAAGAAATCTGAAAAACAAGATAATTTTACACTACAATAAGTGTGTAATTTGCAGTGACAATAAACTCTAAACTATGCTGTAGAAAAAAGATACTTTGTGGAAATAAGCTAATTAATTTACAAAAGAAGTGCTGGGGAGATGGCTCAGGTGAATAAGTGCTTCCATGGCAAGTTTAAGGGCCTGAGTTCAATCCCCCGTTCGGCAAGAAAAAAAAATTACAAAAGAAGAAATATATACACATGAAAGTAGACAAAAACATATAAAAGAAATGAACAAATACAAAACTCCTAAAAATTAATTATAATGGTGCATTAACAAATTTAAAACATAAAGTGGCTGAATATTTAAGAAATCTAATGAATTCATTCACATCAAATAAAACCAATGATCATCTAGGAATGTAATAATGTTCAATTGAAAACATTTTTTACCACAACGAAAGAAGCAATTTCTTTTGCAACATAATTACCCCTAAAATAAATATAAATCACGTTCATTGCCATTAAAACATGGAAAATAAGCCTAGTATTGCCTTATTAGTAAAAGTATAAATGAAAAAATTAGAAATTCAGTATGTGAAAATTACAAGAGAAATAATGACATTTATAAAGTTAACCTCGTAAAAAATCATCAGCAACAATAACAAAAACTTCTACCCTGGGGTGGGCTGATGGCAATTGAGACTGGGTGTGGTGTAGCACACCTTAAATCTCAGTTCTTGGGAGACTATAAACAGGCAGGTAACTAGAGTCCAATCTAGTAGTGAGACCCTGAACAGCCTGTAGATACTTCCGTATCACACAAAAAAAAGAAAGTAAAAGTCTTCTATCCTGACTGCAAAGTAATACACCAATAGATGCTTCCTTTGATAATAATTGAAAAAAGCAAAATAACTTAAAAATGGTATCACAATTTTTTAGCTATTCAATGGACATTGCATTTTTACATTTAATACTTAGTGATTCATTGTATGAAGAAAAGTATGCATTTTTTCAGTTTTTTATTACTCTTGTTTATTATTTTTTCCATAATTTTATTTAGAAACAAATAGCAATGAGATAGTTTCAAATCAAATTAATAGGACAATTTCAATGATTAATATATTACATATTGTTTTCTTTTGGTTATTGTTGTACAAAATTCAGACATGACATTCTATTTACAAACACTATTAGAACAGATCCCTCTATTCATTGAATTAAGAGAATGTATCTTAAGTATTTTGAATACACAGATTAAAAATTGTCATTCATTTTTATCTCCTTTTTTGTTGAGTTTTGTCAATTAAATATTATAGGTGTGTGAATTCAATAAATATTCCAAAATAATCCAGTAGTCCATAATGGTATTGAGTTTTCAGTATGTCTGGCAATGTCAGAAGTTGTTAACTTGAGTCGTTTATAGCTCAGCATAATAATATGCCTTTATTTCTTATACTTCGTTTTTATACTTTTCTACTGGGTGTTTAAGACCAAGATAAAGCAAGATCTATGTAACAAGAACTATAGATTTGTATCTGATTAATGTGAGTCAAATCTCCTCAGGATTAATCCTGAGACCCTGTATGTCAGGATCCTGTGTATGCGTCAGCCATGTTGATGAGTCATAACCATTGTTTGACCAATTTGCTGTCTGTGAAAGCCTGAGAGAATGTTTTCTCTCCATAGGACTCTCCTTAGGCACACTCTACATCATCAGCCACTTTCCTGTTTGGTCCCATAATCTCCTCGATGATGTTACAGCACAGGTTCTCATATGTCCTGAGTCTTAATTGACCTTGAAAGGTTAGGACAAAATGTTGGCTGTCCTTCCAGCCCTCCTTTTTCTCTAATTTTTTTCATGCAAAAGTAGATTGTTAACCCTCAGGAGAGAAGTTTCTTGTTATTACCGTACAAACCAGGCTGTTGCACTTAACCTCAGTATCTGTCTGAATACCAATCATCATAGGTTTAACATGGAACAGGTATTTTTCATCAAGTATTGATATGTTAAACTTTAAGTCCCTGCAAAATATAATGTAAAAAACTAAAATATATTTTAAAAATAGGAATAAATAATTGTGGATGTTTACATATCATATAAGTTTAGAAATCTAACCATATAGAGCATTATAGCAGGACAGCCCTCAACACTCCTTTTCCTGTCTCCTGCCTTCATTCACCAGCCCCCTCCTTTTTTCACAAATATCTACCCGAGATACAGAAGGACAGGAACTGGCATGTCATTACAAGCAGAAGACCAGAATGACACGTACTCCAAGCATGAACCTACTACTACAAATTGCCAACTTCAGTGCATTTGTTTACTTCACAGTTATCAGCATACATAGTCAGCGTGAGAATCCTACCAATTGACTGCTAGATTCGAAAATTCTCAGAAGATTCTCAGGATCATTGCCTGACCCATCTTGTACATATAACTGTATGCCTTTGCCTCTGTTGTGTTTCCTTGCTCTTCTCCTTGCTCTCTTTTCATTGTGTAGTCTTCAAGTGGTTGCTTTCCTTTTAATAGTGTTATACCTTTCTATTTGTATTTCTTCTTTTGTGTTCTTATACTAGGGAGACTATACAATATGTACTTATGTATGTCTGGTTTATTTCACTTATGAGTATAACTTCAAGTGGCATCCACTTAAATATGAAAGACTCCAGTTTATCATTCTTTATAACTAATACTCCATTGTATAAAAATAACACATATTTTTCAACCATTCCTCAGGTGACGGGCATCTTGGTTGTTTCCAAGATATGGCTATCACAAATTATGGTGCTATAAGCATAGGGACACATTTACCATTATGAAATGATGTTTTCAGACCCTCTGAGGAAATTCCCAGTAGGAGTATAGCTGGTTTGAATGGGATTTACAGTCCTAATTTTTTAAGGATTCTTTACACTTATTTCTGTAATGGTTGCACCAGTCTACATTCCCACCAGCAGTGAGTGGAGAAGGGATCCCTTTTCCTCACAGCTTTTCCAACATTTGTTGTTGGTTGATTTTATGATAGCCATTCTTTCTGGAGTGAGATGATATCTCAGTGTTGTTTTAATTAGCTAGTGATGAATGTTTCTTCATATATTTATTCACTTCTTTAGTTTCATCCTATGAGAAGTGTATTCACCTTGATGCCCATTTCTGGATTGTGTCTATAAGTTTTAGGGTCCTAATATGTTTTAGTACTTTATAAATTCTAGAGAACAGATGATATATACTTATTTTTCACGAATTTTTCAAATTTGTGGGTTGTCTTTTCACTTTGTTGATAATTTCTTCTGACATGCAGAAACTTCTCAATAAGAGAAGTCGTTAATTCTTTCAACTGTTACCCATGTGAACTCATATTTGTTCCTGAACTCTTGCCTACACCTACATCTTCAGGAGGTCCTCCTACTTTCTATTCTAGGAGATTTAGTGTTTCTGTTTTAATGTTTAGATCATTTTTTGTACAGAAAAAATTCTATAATTTAATACTATAATGTAGATTTAATACTTTAGTACCAATATTACATCAATCAGTGCTATGTTACATGGCATAGTAAAGAAAAGACAGATGTCTGCTCTATCTGTCTGTCTGTGTGTCTGTCTGTCTGTGTGCTATCACATTCTTTTTTATTTTTTTTATTGAAGTATAAATATCAATGAGACAGTTTTAAGGTACCTTGACAAGATGGATTTGATAAATTAATACACTGCAAACTGTTTTCATAATGTTTTGATATCATAGAAGGTGCATACATGGTATTATACTTACAGACATTATTATACCATATGCCTCTTATCAGTAAATTAAGAGAGTGTAGCTGTTTGCTAATCTTATTTTTTATACCTGAATTACATCAAAGATTTAATAATTAATACTTTCTACCTTGTTATTTTTCTAGTGGTTGTCCATAGTACTAAGAGCCAACATAATATCCTCTCTAACCACCATTGGTGCAAATCTTGCCTCTCATAGAATTATGAAGAAGCACAGTGTTATCTATCCCAACTGTACTGTCCATACACACACATCATGATTCTTCCTTTCTATACCCCTTCCTTTGTCTACACCTGTCAGAGATGGGCACTCCATTGTCATTCAACTAACTTAGGTGCTTGAACTTGACAACAAAATCCAATACAGTCCAGCATTCCACAACAATAGCGAGTTATCCAAAGAAGTTGTCGACCATAGCCATTTACAGCTCAACTTATTATTATGGCCCCGTGATGTATAATTCATTTTTATACTTTTCTGCTGGGTGGTTAAGATCTAGATAGAGCAAGACTTATATACCAACATATGTGCTTTATGTTTCTTATGAGGTCAGTGAGGTCCCCTCAGGGTTTAGATCTTTAATCCGTTTTGACTTTACCTTACTGCATGGTGATAGACTTGGGTCATGTTTTACTTTTCAGCATATAGAGAGCCAGTTTTTCCACAACCATTTGTTAAAGAGGCTATCTTTCTTCCAGCTAATGTGTTTGGCTACTTTGTCAAAGACGAGATAGCTGAGTGTGTTTGTAGAGGCTTCAGCACATTCTAATCTACTTCACTGATCCTCAGGTCTATTTCATTGCCAGTACCATGCTGATTTTATCACAGTAAGCCTTGTAGTATAATTTGAAGTCAGGGATTCTAATGCCTCCAGCATTGTCTTTGTTGTAGAAGATTGCCTTTGCTATTCTATGTATTTCTGGTGTGAAATAAATTTTAAGAATGATTTCTCTAGGTCTGGGAGGTATGTTGGTGATAGTTTGTTAGGGATTGCATTAAATGTGTACAACAATTTTGGGGTTATGGCCATCTTCACCACGTTGGTTTTTCCCATCCGGGAGCAGGGGATATCTTTCCATTTTCTGAAATCCTCTACAATCTCTTTTTTGTGAGTACAGGCAATTTGCTTGAAGAAATCTTTGACTTCTTTAGTTATATTAATTCCAAGGTATTTCAATTTCCTCAGTGTTACTGTAAAAGTTTTGTTTCTATAATTTTCCTCTCAGTGTGTTTTTTTATCTGTGTGGTGAAATGCTATGGACTTTTGGCTATTTACTTTGTATCCTGCTATGCAACTAAATTTGTGTATTAATTCTAGTGGCTTCTTGGTGGAGATTTTTGGATGTGTCACATGAAGTATCATGTCATCTGCAAATAATTTTAATTTGACTTTGTCTTTACCTAATCTTATTCCTTTTATTTCTGTCTCTTGTCTAATGGCTCTAGCTAATGATTCCAGAATCATATTGAATATTATGGGTGATAGAGGACATCTTCTTATTGTACCAGATCTAATAGTAAAATATTTCAGTATTTCCCATTTAGAATTATACTAGCCATTGGGTTTTCATAAATAGCTTTTATCAGATTGAAGTAGACGCCTTCTATTCCAAGTTTCTGTAGAACTTTGAGCAAGAATGAATGTTGGACTATGTCAAAAGCCCTTCCTGCCTCAACTGAGATGATCATGTGGTGCTTAGTTTTCGCTCTATTGAAATAGTGAATTACATTTCTAGATTTTCAAATATTGAACCATCTTTGCATCCCTGGGATGAATCCTACCTGGTCATGGTGTATGATCTTCTTGATGATTTCCTCTATTCTATTTGATAGGATTTTATTGGGGATTTTTACATTTTTTTCCATGAGGGAGACTGGCCTGAAGTTCTCTTTTTTAGTTGTGTCTTTCCCTAGGTTTGATATCACTATAATACTGGCCTCCAGGAATGATTTCGGGAGAGTTGCTTCCTTTTCAATTTCAATGAAGAGTTTGAGGAGTGTAGGGCATAAATCTTCTGTGAATTTCTTGTAGAATTTAGCTCTGAATCCATCAGGACTGAACTTTTCTTTGTTGCTAGGTTTTTTATTACATCTCGTATTTCATTGGCTGCTATTGGGCTATTGAGAGTGATTATATCTTGTTGATTCAGTTTCGTAATTTGTACCTTTCTATGAATCTGTCCATTTCATCTGTGTCTTCCATTTTGTGTAAATAAAGATTCTCAAAGTAACTGTTGATAATCTTCTGAATTTCCACTGGATCTTTAGTGATTAAACCATTTTCATTCCTTATTCTTGTAATTCAATTATTTCATTCCTCTTTTGATGAGTTTGGCTGGGTGCTTATCAACTTTATTTAATCTTTCAAAAAACCAATTGATTCGTCAATTCTTTGAACTTTTTTCTTCATCTCAGTTGAGTTTTTTTTCTCTAATTTTTACAACTTTTGTTCTCCCTTTTCTAGTTGTTTTAGGTGTAGCATTAGAGCATTTATTTATTCCCATTCTGTTTTCCTAATGTGTGAGTTCACAGCTATAAATTTCCTTCTGAGAAATGCTTTCATCATATCTCATAAATTTCAACAATTTTTCCTTGAATTTTCACTGAATTGTAGATATTGCTGTATTTCTTGTTTAATTTTCTCTGTGACCCCTTGATTGTTGGGTAAGCTATTTAATTTCTGTGCATTTAGGGTTTTGTCTTGTTTCTTTTTTCATTTATTTGCAGTTTCATTGTACGGTGGTCAGATAATATTTATAGGATAATTTCTTTGTTCTTGCATGTACTTAAGCCTGTGATCTATTTTAGAAAATGACCCATGAGCAGCTGAAAAAAAAATGTATTCATCTGTGGTTGGGTGGTACTCTCTGTATATTTTCAGTAAGTACATTTGTTTCAAGATCTTGTATAGTTCTGTTGTGTCTTTGCTAAGTTTTTGTCTGATTGACTTGTCTTTTAGGGATAAGGAGGTGTTAAATCTCCTGTTATGATCATAGTATTGCATACTATATTTTTATGTCCACTAAGACTTGTTTTATATAGCTCGGTGCTCCTATGTTTGCTGCATACATGTTTATGAATTTTTCTGCCAAACAGTTTGTTGTGGCTTTCTTTATTTCACTTGATCCTTCTTGGTTTGAAATTGAGACTGTGCTAGAACAGAATTGCTACCTCTGCTTTTCTCTGAGGTTTGTGGGCATGTAGCATTGTTTTCCATCCTTTGACTTTCAGCCTATGAAATTTTCTTTGATTTAAATGTATTTCTTGTAGACAGCATATTTTTGGATTTTGTTTACTAATCCACTGTGCCAGTCTATTTCTCTTAAATGGTGAATTGTTTCCATTTACATTGAGCATTATAACTGACATGTGTTGACTTATGATTGACATTTTCTTTACTTGCTGGTGTACACACCTTTATGTCTTGTATTTATTTGTTTGCCCTATTTAGTGGTTTCCTTCTCTTCTCATTGGTATAGTTCTGTACATTTTGGTCCTTCTCTAAAATATCTTTCAGTAGTCTCTGTTGGGTTGGCACTGTCATCATGAAATTCTTAGTTGTTCTTTGCCAAGGAAATATAGCACTTCTCCATCAAACTTGAGAGTTTTGTAGGGTGTGTTAGTAAGGGCTGGAATTTGATTTCAGAGAAAACTTGAAGTACTGTGCTCCATGCTTTTCTTGCCTTCATGGTTTGTGAAGAGAAGTCCCCCGTAATTCTGTTGAGTTTTCCTTTGAATGTGATCAGATTCTTTTCTTTATTGGCTTTCAGTATATTATTCTTGTGCTGGATTTCTGAGATCTTGACTATTATATGTATTGGTGTGTTTTTAATTGGGTTGAAGTTATTTAGCATTATGCATGCTTTAGTTAACTGAATGTCAGATTTTTTCCCCAAATGTGGGAAGTTTTCTGCTATTACTTCTGCCCATATTCTTTTTATTTCATTTGTATTAACTCCTTCTTTCTCATTCATGCCTATTAGTCTCACATTGTTCAACTTTGCATAGTATTGCAGGTGATGAACTGTTTTGTTTTTTTTTTCTTTCCTTCATCCTAGTTTTTTTTTTTTTTTATTGCATTGAGGGCATTTTTTTTCCATTTATTTTTATTTTATTAAAATACAAATGTCAATCAGACAGTTCCAAAACACCTTAACCATACAGAGTCGATGAATTAATACATTGCAAACTGTTTTCATAACGTTTTGGTATTGTACAAGGTGCATACATGATATTATATTTACAGGTTTTTTTATACCTGAATCATATCAAAAATTCAATAATTATTTACCTAGTGGATGACCATAGCACTAAAAGCCGACATAATATCCTGTCCAACCACCATTAGTGCAGATCTTGCCTATCATAGAATTATGTAGAAGCACAGCGTTATCTATCGCAACTGTACTGTCTATACACACACATCATGATTTTTTCTTTCTACAACCCTTACTTTGTCTACACCTGTGAAATCTGGGTGCCCCATTGACATTCAACTACTTTAGGTGCTTGAACTTGACACCACAATCCAATACAGTCCAGCATTCTGCAACCATAGGGAGTTACTCAAAGAAATTGTCGACCATATCCATTTACAGCTCAGCTTAATATTATGGGCTCACGATGTATACTTCATTTTTATAATTTTATATTTTTCTGCTGGATGGTTAAGCCCTAGGTAGATCAAAACTTATATACCAACACATGTACTTTATATTTCCTATGTGGTCATTGAAGTCTTCTCAGGGTTTATCTTGTAGTCCTGTACATTATTCTGTAGTTCCTTTGTCTGTGTCATCCATGTGGATGAGGCACGGCCAATGCGTGACCAGATTGCTCTCTGTGAGAGCCTGAAAGAAAGTTTTCTCTTCATGTGACTCTCCCCAGGCACACTATAGAACTTCAATCTCTTTCCTCTGTGGCTCCACAATCTCCTTGCTCAGAAAATTTGGAGCTCACCTGAGTCTCATGATATTGCAGTACAGGTTCTCCTATGTCCTGAGTCTTCGCTGACCTTGAAAGGC
>PVKA01012598.1:0-57338 GCA_004027165.1 Ctenomys sociabilis | reverse complement strand
GCCAAGGGTGTCCCCTATGTTTTATGGAAATGGGTTTTAGCTGTGCCTGATCAACACAGCTTTCCCACACTTGCTAACCACCATATCTTTTCCCTCATCACGAGGCCAGAGATACATGATGATTACACGCTGATGGATGCTCTATGGTTTGGAGGTCCAACTAGGCTTGACGGCCCTTGAGGAGGCCTGTGGTATTCTATTGCACAATGAGGAGCAGGTCACTACCTACAGCGTGGATTACCATTATGTTTCATGCTTCTTGAGCTTCAGCTGCATGCCATTATCCCTAGTATTCTCTCCCCGCCATGTAAAGTGCAGGGTGTATGATAAAGACACTGCAGGGAGATCTACTAGGTTTCCTGTTCTCGGGGTCTCCGGAGAGCAAGCTTGGCTGCAAATGGGTTGATGCCCAAGGTCCCATCTCCGTGCAAAAGGCACCGGGCGGTACAATTGGGATTGTGAGGATCACCTGCAAGATTGTGAGGATCACTTGCAATTAATTGTCTGACCTGCAAAGGCCCACATCAAGAAAACGGGGTCAAGCCTCTACTCTCACCTGCACAAAATAAAAAGGGGGAGATGTTGGGAGCGGTGCAAGCAGCAGCTCGGGATCCCTGGGTAACAATGTAACAGCTTGGCGCTCCTTGTGGGTTCCGCCTTGGTATGTTTGGAATAACAGGAAGTAGAGTGTGGCCCTGCCCTGTCTGTTGATCCAGACAGAATGAGGGGGCTGCCTGGCAACAGAGCGGGATTGGCTGTATGCTAATATCTGACTGCTGATGATTGGCTTAGCTATATTATATAAGCTGTTGTACTTCTGCAATAAAGCAAGATCTCCCCTTCTACAAAGAAGGCAAGGTATGTCTGAGTTTTCCTTTCTGCGCCCGACACACAACAATGATGAAAGACAGAAGTAGATACAACCAATCAGATACCACATTCTAATGAACCAAAAGGTTTGTTGAAATGCTCACACTATGCAGAACCATCTACAGATTCAATGTACTCTCTGTCAAATGATAATGGAATTTTTGTACATATAGAAAAACTTCTGAAATTCACATAGAGCTACAAAGATCCTGATGAGATAAAGCAATCTTCAGATAGAATAAAGGGCATTACTTTTTCTATTTCAAATTATATTAGAAAGCTGTAATAGTCAAAACAGTAAAGCACTGGCATGTAGAGAGACATATAAGATAATGGAACAGAATATAGTAGAGAGTCTAGAAATCAAGCTACATATATATGTCAACTCATCTGTTACAAGGACACTAACAATACACAATGAAAAAAGGATAATTTTAAAATGGTAGTACAATATACCATTTAATAAACAACCCTGTTTAGAACTATCCTTGAATAAATGAGATTAAGAAAACTTAATTGGCACACACAATAGAATGAAACTTCACCTGCTTCATAGAATATGTAAAGTAACTTGAAACAGACTGAAGACTTACATGTAAGATATGAAATTACTACAAGAAAATACTGGGAGAAAAACTCCTTGACATTGATCTTGGTAATAATTTTTTAGAAATGACATCCTTCAAATAGAGAGCAAAAGCAAAAATAAAGGGGGAATATACCAAACCAAAAATCATCTAGACATCAAAAGAAATTATCAACAGATTGAAGGGCTGGGCAGATGGCTCAGTGGAATAAGCGCTTCCCTGGCAAGCGCAAGGGCCTGAGTTCAATCCCTGGTTCTGCCAAATAAATAAATAAAAAAGAAAAGGTGACCTGTATAATAGGATAAATACTTCTAAATTATGCCTGTTAAGGGCTGAGTATTCGAAACATAAAGAACTCATACTACCCCATGGCAAAAAATTCAAATAATTCAATTTAAAAAAGTATGAAGCATATGCACAGACTTCATTCCAAATAAGAAAAATGGCCAAAATATATGAAAAGGTACTCAACATCACCCATCAGCCTTCTGGAACATTCAGAGTACATAACAAATCTACTCACTGCATTCTGCCAGTGCACTGGTAAGGAAGTAGTTTAGAGATCATGAACTACTTTTTCTAGTTGGATGTAAGTATATAATTCTTTCAACAAACCTTTGAAGCAGGATACTTGTTGAAGACTCTGAAAATGGCTAATTCAGCTGCAACAGTCTTTCCTGATCCAGTGGGTGCTCCAAGCAGAACATTGCAGTCTGTATGATATAGTGTATGAAAAATCTGTGTCTGCACAGGGTTAAAGTGGCTGAAGTTATACAGGGCTTCATATGCTTTACATCCCAAAGCTGTGATGGGTAAAGGCTGAAGGTCCAGTAACTCTGAAAAGATCCAAATGGCACTGCTGATACAATAACTGAAAAAAGTGCACAATAGTGAATCCTGTATTTATAACAATTCTTAATTCTTCAGAAGGGG
Source organism: Ctenomys sociabilis (assembly GCA_004027165.1). NCBI lineage: Eukaryota > Metazoa > Chordata > Mammalia > Rodentia > Ctenomyidae > Ctenomys > Ctenomys sociabilis. The sequence continues at coordinate 54,948 of PVKA01012598.1, read as the reverse complement.
AAAAATTAAATATAAGACCTCATATACCAGTGATATATCTTTCATTCTCCCATCATATTTATCATATTAACATACTGAAAACTCTTCTGAGGAGTTCTCTATAAACAAACTAAATCTTTCTCCTCCAGCCAAGATGTAACTTGAATATACATGATATGGAACTAAATTAAATCTATCCTAATCTATAAATCCCTGAAAACAATTTGAAAACACAAGGCCTGGAATTGTTATTACATTAGTTTTGATGCTAGACACTGACCAAGCCTGAGTAACTTGGGGTGCAGCTGCTTCAGCCAATAGAAATGGAAATGAATTTAGGCTTATTCCAGAAGGAAACCTGGGTGGAGGTTTTAGAGCACAGCATGATGGAGTAAACAACTGCCTGAAGAAAACCATGAAAGAAATAATAGATTTCATTGTCTCTTACTATGTAGACTGGAAGTTTAAAGATGGAAAGTTAAAATGATTTAAGATAGTTACAGATTTGTACCCTTGAATACCTGATAGACCTTGTGCTCCCCCAAATCAAGATGGCTATCAGTTAAAAAAAACCACAGAATAGCTTTCAACATTGTTGCATACAAGGGGTGGGGGAAATGGCTCAGTAGAATAAGTGCTTGCCTGGCAAGCTCAAGGGCCTGAGTTCAATCCCCAGTTCAAAAAAAAAAAAAACCAAAAACTGTATGCTTTTTGGGGACAGGGAGATATTTCAGAAGATAAGTGCTTGCTTGGTAACTGCAAGGGCCTGAGTTCAATCCCTGGTTCCATCAAGAATTAAATAAATAAATAAATAAATAAATAAATAAAAGAGTTCTCTTTAGGCTGGGGAGATAGCTCAGTAGAATAAGTGCTTCCCTGGCAAGAGCCTGAGTTCAATCTCTGGTTCTGCTGGGGGGGGCGGGGATATTATCAGAGGGTGAGCCAAATAGCTCAGCAGATTAAAATGCCTGCAAGCTCAAGGGTCCAGGGTTTGACCTCTGGGCCTGCTTTGCTAGCTCCGCCTCCAAGGCATGCTGAGATAGCAATTGAGACTGGTAGTGATGGTACGCCCCTGTAATCCCAGCTCCTGGGAGACTATAAACAATAAACAGGCAGATCACTAGGAGTCTGATCTAGTAGTGAGACCCTAAACACCTTGTAGACCCTAAAATAAAAAAAATTTAAAAAAATCAGAAATCAGGTAATTTTGTGATTAAAATGACTCATGCTTTATTACTTAATATTGAAATGGTTAAATGAACATGTATATAAAAACAAGTATAAAGAAATCTATTGTCATTTTGAAAACGTGTTTTAAATAAAAACATCAAATATTTCCATTTATTATGAGATCTGAAAATCATAGGTAAGTATATTTGACAACAGAAGACCAGGAGGATCTTCAATGAGCAAGATCAGTAGGTACTACAATCTTATTATCTGTGCTGGTAATCCTTATCATTTTGTTCTGCTAACATGTTAAGGAGGAATTTAAGTTTGGTGCAAAGAACGTCTCTTTATGGTAAAATAAACTTGATGAAAATGGCAAAGATTAAAAGCACATTAAGCCCTGCTATACTTATTTAAAGTAGTCAGACTTAACAGTTTTTTTTATCCTGCAGTCAGAAAGTGTTGGGCCAGCCAAACAACTCAGCGGTCTAAAGTGCCTGCTTAGGCAGAGTACAGCAGCTGGGGCTCAATCCCTGGCATGCCATGTTGGCTCTGCTCCTAGGGTGCGCTGAGAGGGTGACTGATACTGGGCACAGTGGCGCATGCCTATAATCTCACAGCATGAGAAGCTCAACACAGGTAGATCACTACAAGTCTGATCTACATAGTGATACCCTGTAGGCCCTTACTAAAAAAAAAAAAAAAAGAAGAAGAACATGTCTTTATAAGTAGGGAGAATATACTCCAATTATATAAAGTAAATATTCTTTAGAGAATGGGCATGGTGGCACAGGCCTGTAATCTCAGCACTTGGTTGGGAGGCTGAAAGTAGGAAAATCATTGAGTCCGATCTGCACAGTGAGACCCTGTAGGCCTTGTCCTTTCTTTCCAAGGAAGGAAGGAAGGAAGGAAGGAAGGAAGGAAGGAAGGAAGGAAGGAAGGAAGGAAGGAAGGAAGGAAGGAAGGAAGGAAGGAAGGAAGGAAGGAAGGAAGGAAGGAAGAATGAATCTTTGGGAGAATTGTGTACATAGAAGATAAAATTTGACTTTAATGGAGACTTATTCCTGAAATTTGGCTTCTTTAACAAATCAAAACAGAAGAGCATTCATTCATATTGAGAAATGAAATGAAAGTTTTGTGAGTTCAATAATATTTATTTATTTGGTACAGCGTCTTGCTAAGCAGCTTGGACTTGTAGTGATCCTCCTGTCTCAGTTTCTTCAGCTCTGGGATTATAGATGTGCCCCACCATGCCTGGTTTCGATGGCTGGCACGGCACACCCTTAGTTCCAAGACAGCATGGCATGCAGTGCCTGGAATTGAACCCAGGTCCTTGCACTTGGGTTCAATTAGGTAGGCATTTAGACCATAGAACTACCTCTCCAAATTGTGCAAGTTTTGACAATGAAAAACAGTGATGTGATTGGCAAGATCAAGCTATAGATGAAAAGTACTGATTATTGGCAATACACAGTAACTCAAGAATATGCAATTCATTCTAGTGCTAAAATATACTTCTTGGTATTAATATTTTTAAATGTAAAATTTTAACAAATCAGAAATACAAAATCCAATCATTAACAGGTTTATTTAAAATATAGGCTGTGTATCTCTAATCCTAAAATCCAAAATTCAACTTTTTCAGTGCAACATGAACCTACAAAGAGAAAACTGTACACCTGACCAATGTGACATATTATTATCAAAAAGAAGGCACACTAAAAATATTATATAAAATTATGTTTGGCTAGGTGTATAAGATATACATAAATGTAAATAAATTTTGTGTTTGGACTTGGGTCCTATCCTCAAGATATTTCATTTTCTATGTATATGTAAATATTACAAAATCTGCAATTGAAATTCTAAGGGCTTTAAGCATTTTAGATAAGGGACTCTAAATGTATACTGGAAGAATTACATGAAAAAGAAAATTTAACTTTTTCCCATAAAGTACAATTAGCTATAAGAAATTCAAACAGGCTATCACAAATAGTTCACAGAGAAAGCACAAAAACAGCGACACTAAAAGATTGTTTATATATAAAAAAGAGAAAACAATAAGGGTGAGTCTCATTCTGATTAAAATTATTTTAACTGACCTAAGGCTATTCTTAAAACTCAATAAATATTAAGGTCCACAATGAAGTTCAAAAAACTGTACATCCTTAACTTTGAAAAGTCTGTTTTCAAACTATATTGTAAAACCAGTTAGATTTTCATTCAGAATGAAACAATTTTACAGGGTAGATACTTTTTAACACTAATTAAAACCACAACTCTGCTGAGCCAATGACTCAAATTAGTATTAATATGTTACCTGTATGGGGAGGATGTCTCTCTGGTAGAATCAGATGTTGAAAGTTGATAATGCACACAGCCTCAGCTCCTAGCCATCTATCAGACACTGCTCGGATGTAGTATTGGGAGGGCAGTGGCTCAAAAATAGGGATTGTAAATACTAGTAGTTGAGCTTCTTTATTTATGACCTAATGTGAAACAAAATCTTAGATATGGTTATTCTGATATTATAAACATTTTAGTATTTTACTATTGAGACAATAGTATCTGTACAAGATACATTAAAAATAACAATAAAATGTTTTGTACTTCTCAGTATACAAGATACTGAGTTACTGCAGAAACTTGAAAATGGTTTCCCTTAGAGGATACTTGACACAACTGAAGGCAAAATTTATACTTAATCTGGTTTACATGTGTACATCATCATGTCTGAACAGGATATCATTTTGACTTATCAACAGAATTTCTTAAAAGTCATTCATTTAATTACATCATGGTTTTTAAACTGTAGTTACCATAATTGCTACTCAGCATTTTTAAGTTCTACCAGTATTTTAAGAGCAATATCAGAAACAGTAAGTATAAATAGATACTTGTTCTAAAGATAAATGCAATGAAAATAAAATATTGCTATGAAATTTTATGCTGCCCAACAAGACTTTCAGCCTGAAGCTTTTCTGCTCTATGAGAAACAAACAAACCACAAATGAAGCCTCCATAAAAGAAATAGTGAAAAAACTGAATCATTCTCTTATAATTTAGAGAAATATGATTCAACACTGTAGTACTGTGTGCATATAATATTTATCCTATCTATTCTACATATTCTGCACCTTGGGAAGCCACAGTTTAAACTGTGGTTCTTTAAAACTGAAGTTCTTAATCTATGATCATATTGCATTATCAGTATTGTAACACATAATCACTATGTTCCTTTAAAACCAAATAGAAGCTTAATAACTAATAAGTGAATTATAGTACTACTATGTTCAAAGAAAAAAAGGAAAAAACAGAAAATGTTTATATTTTTTCCTGTGATAGCAAAATCAGAAGGATATATCAACACATAGTTTTTTTACCTGTTTTTTAAGAGCAAGAAAATACTCTGAATGATAAATATGATCATTTGTAGGATCTTCTACCCAAATCCACCAGGGTTCTCCTATGGTTCCATGCACCTAAAAAAATAGCATCCAAGTATCATTAATATTATAGCATAAGAGACTGTGCTGTTTACAAACTCAAAATCTATTCCTCTTTCCTTAACAACTTATTAGCTTGTAATTTACAAAATGATTTTACTCAACGTATATAGTTCAATGGTTCTAACATATTCCATATTCAAAAAGTTATATTACCATAGTCATAATTTAGCAGGGAAAACAAAGGAACAGTATTCTTGTAGCATTCCTTTTGGAGTTGAATTCATTAAAATTTTGTTCACTGTTAAAATTTTAATTTTCTTAGATTCCTGAGGAATTCTCATTGGTTGAAACATGATTAACAGAATACACTTTTCTTATGGATGAAAGTAAATACTACTGCTACATTTTTAATGATTCTTTTATGTTCACTTTACAGGATTTTCTATGTCTCAGAAATAAATGGAAACTGGTATACTGGAACCTATTATACATTAATTTTAGCTTAAGAAAAACATAGGTTTTTTCCATTTGCACCTGATCATTCCAAGTGAAATCTGGGTAGATGGTGAGTGTCACTCGGAGGACCGTCCGTGTGATGGGTTGAATGGATGCTTCCATCATAACAGAAGGAATCTGATGAACACACTGTTTGACCTTCAGTCCAATATTTACATGATGCAAAATATGACCTGAAAGGAACATTATGAAGAAGAAATGTGTCCAGGAACACCAAAAAAAAAAAAAGAATGCTTTGACTTGCAAATGGCATTTCAGAGAAGGTGACTGTATTACTTGTTTTATGATTACTACGCAGAACAGCTGACATTCTTGACCTGGCATGTGTGAGCACTTTGTAATAGTTAACTTGAATTAACAATTCATGGCTCTGAAATCCACTACCAAGGTTCTTTCAAGAACCTAGAGTTCGTAAAATTACTGAGACTGGGTAGTGTTTAAGTATTATATACAGACCTACTTGTTTTCACAGCGGTTTTGACACAGTATAGAAATATACAGTATTTTGTTAAGAGTCATTAATTTTTCAGGCTCTATTTCAGAGCTACCTTATTTTAATAGGAAATGTTTCTATAATTTAGTTCAACTCACCCATCCAAACCCATTTCCAGAAAACAAAAAGACATAAAATATGGTGATGCTAGTACAAAATTAACTGTACATATTTTCACAAGTAATAAGATCCTGAAAAAGTAGACATGTATGGAAGTACCTACCAGGCAAATGAATGTCATAAAGCAAATGTAAATATAAATATGTGTGTCTAACTAGTTTTGGTAAATTTGAAACTATAGTTTATCTTCCTTATCAAAATATAAAACATGTAACCCCGTATATACTGTACATACTATATCCTTCCTCATAGCTAATTGCTAAATTTCTATCTTGTATTCCATCTTAGAAGAAATAATATTTTATTCTGAAAGCACACAAATCATGTCAGCCTCTCTGAACAACTTTGGACTTTTTGCCAGCAATAATCGTTCCTTTCAGTTGTTTTTAGTCTGTCTCCCTTTAGTGTAATATTTATCCCATTCAGAGCTGAAGTACCACCTAATCAAAATCTTATACATTTGCCTAATAAAATGATAAACTTCATGGAAATAATGTAGGAAAAACCTTTCAATATCACATGAAACAAAAATATAACACTAGATACCATGTAATACTGATAACTATACAATTTAGAACTCCAGGAAAAAATATAGAGCTTAATGTTCTCATAAATTTATATTCTATTACTGATACACATAACAAAAGTCTTTTAAATCAATTAAATATTTAGAAGTGAAATGAGAACAAACACCATTGAAAGTTATCATTTATGGCTAAGATTCTGTGCAAATTACTTAATGGCATGACTATAAATTATTTTGATTGCTAATTCTGTCAAATAAACAAATAAAACTTTAAAGGATTTAGTGATTTTTGCTAAAGTTTAGATACTTTAAAGCTATGGTCAAAATATCTTGAGTAATATGAAAATTCCAAACATATTTACATTTAATAAAATACTTCATTTATACAGAAAAATACATTAAAACTTTTTTGTTTTCTTCTTACCTATTTCATCTTTCCTCATGTCTTTCAGCTTATCCACAGTAAGGTTTTTCTCTTCTAATCTTGTTAGAATGTGTGGTGGTAACACTGAAAATTGTCTCAAAGGGCTAGCCCAACCCCAAAGCCTCTTGTCAATGACTTTGCTCAGATTTAGGAGCCTGTAGGTCATGGTAGGCCAACGTTTCCTTAGAGCAATCTCAAAAAGAGCACGGACAATTCTAGCTGCATTCTTAAGAACAAATGAGGCAGATTGGTGGTTAGAGTCAAGGTGGTTTTAAGTTTGTCAATGAATTTATTACATCAACACAATCTCAAAAGAAGGGTAAGTCATCTGCATCTCTGAACTGTGGGACAATATCTCTTCTAACAGGAATGCAACTGTAGTCTCACAAGAGTAATCAGAACCTTCTTATGCATACATCACTTTCTAAAGTTCTTAAGAAACTATGCTTACACCATCTAAACAGAAATGGAGCAAGAAAAGATAGAAGGCACCAAAATACTCAGGAGATTGTTCATACATTCAGAATAGAAAAGGAGAAGGTGCTTCTAAGGATATGAAACTATTAAATTTTTAAGGCTGTTTTGACCAAAATTAAGGAAGATTTTTAGAATCAGAGAGAAAAGATGAGCAAAAGAAGGGTGACAGTACCTATGAGCACAGCTACTCATGTCAACAGCTGCCCATAAAACTAGAAACTTAACAAGTATACACATATTATCTCTAAACTTTACAACAGCTACATTTCATTGGTATGATACTGTGATACAACAACTACATTTCATTAGTATGAAATGTAGTGATCTAACAGTTAAACTAAAGCTTGAGATATTAAACTTTTGACTATGGTAATAGACATAGTTGGCAGCAGAATATCTATTCAGTTCCAGAGCTAAATGATTCTAAATTTCATTTTAAGATACTGTACTCATGGTCTGAGGATAGCTTCTTTAATAGGCATATAGAAAGTTAAACTGAATGGATGGTTTAAAATATATTTCTATAGCTAATGTCCAATTCTTTTGCATCCTTTCTTGTATCTTTAACCAAAGTTTATTTATTTATCTTTTTCAGAACTGAGAATTGAATTCAGGCGCTTGTGCTTGCCAGGAAAACTTATTCTACTGAGCCATCCCTCCAGACCCCAAAGACTGTTGTTACTGAAGATGTTTTTTTTTTACCATTATGAATTTCAGAGACATCATTGAATGCCTACAGACATTTGTATTTGGAAGTAACATTAGTATCAGACAATGTTACAAGACATGATAAATAGTAAAATTCCAAAAAGTAGAGGCAATCCAACATAAAATTACAAGGTAAAATGTGAGATAAGAATTAAAATTTTTGCTTTACATTTTATAGAAATTGTGTTATTTCTTTTCCTGACAAATTTGAAGCTTTATTTTTGGCAACTTCAGAAGCTTAAAAACAAAATGGGTAGGTAGAAGTCCAAGGACAGTTCTTATGCTCATTAAGAACCATAGGTGTAAACCTTATGAAGTCCCACCTCATACATAAAAGGAGCATTTTCATTATTATAACTATCAAGCAGATTTTCCTGATATGTTGTAAAAACTGTTAGGTTAATTTTTCCAATTATATTTGGAAGTGTATTTTGGAAACTATAATTGTTCTCTAAAAGCTAAAAAAGTAGAAAGAGAAATTGAAATTCCCTATGACCAGACACAAAGAGGACATTTTAATCTGCAATGATAAAGTGGGTGGGAATGATGATATAGATTGGGTGGGAAAGACCAAAATATGTAAATTTCAGAGATCCTAAACCCTGAAGATCTTAGTGAAGTTGAGGTAAGAATTTATCTTATACTAAGACAAACAAATTCAGGACATATAAAAGGATGTGAGAGAGTTCTTATGGAATTAAGGCAATGTTACAAGATATTTTAAACTTAAAACACAATAACTGAGGTATTGTAATATCTAATAGGTATAAAGATGAAACATCTTCGATGGCTGTTTAAGAAAAACTGGGAGGTTTTGAGATATGTTTTTAATCGAAGTTAACTTTTTGCATACTGATCATAATGGAAACCTAAAAGATTTACATTGCAAGGCAATTCTCATGTCGGCCCTACTATCATCTTGACAATCTTCAATCAAGCAGAAATGCTGCTATTCTATCCAGAATGATTAAAACATATCTTTTATTTAAAGAATCAAAAAAGTGTAAAGTACTAAATTACTTCTCAGAAAAAAAAACTAAACGAAAGAAACAATGACTTCTAGAAATATATACATGTTTTCAAAACATCTGTATTCTCTTTGTACAATTCGAGAAATTATCATTTGGTTTCTTAGTTACACTGATTAAACTACTGCAAACATTCAAACTGTTTAGCAATATATTGCAATTCATGATAGTGACTATTTTATGTCCTCAGCCATTTCCAAGCATTCCCAAGTATTCCTGGATATTAGCAACAATTTATTTAACTCAAACGCACTTTTCTTATACTAATGCTTTGAAAAAAGGTACAAATACAATGCAACAGCAGAATAGTTACATATTTTAAATAAGATTAATTTTAATTTCACCATTTACTGGAGGCATTTACTCAGTAAACAAATAAAATGTTTGAGATACACGTTTAAGAGATGTGTACCTCAAAAGGAAGCCTTTAATTTGAAAGATAAACAAAACATGCTATGACATATGAGGGCTAGGATATAAAAAAAATATATTAACATTTTATACCATAGCATTTAAAAAAATTTAGAAACTAAGTGATCTGTGTTTTGGGGGAATAATTTTCTTTCAATCTTTGATTTTTAAGTATCAACAATATAGAAGAGTACTTTAAAAAAAAGAGAGAAACCTAACATATTGATGTATACTATGAGATACATTAAATTTTACTTAATAGGAAATTTGTCACAGGCCAAACCAGCCACAAAATTTTACCACAATACTGATTTATGAGCAGACTGCATAGAAATTAAAAGAACCAGTTTCTAAAATAAAATGGTAGCTTGATTCATTGTCTATTCACAGTATAACACAGATTAATTCCTAAAGATAAGCACAGAAGAGAAAAATGAGAAAGGTGGAAGATTCTTACCTGTGCAACATAGGCAGAATCTGATATAAGGGAGAAACTGTCCATCTCTCCTCGGCTGATGTAAGTTTGAAGTAAGATGTTTATTTTCCCATAACTATTTTCTACACCTCCAGGAGCTGACAGTTCACAGAAATTGTTTAATAAGGCATCTAATTCTTCTATTTCCTCTTCTCTGACCTAGAAGTTTAAATAATAATACCTGTGTTATTTTATTAAAAATTTTTATGCTGATATAACTTGTTCTCTGAGTAACTAAAGATAATACATAAGTTATTAACCATTGTCAACTTGTTATTATCTTACTTTGAAAGTATGACTTTTTTCCTCTTTAAAATAAAAGTCCATTTATATTGCAAAGCAAGACAATTATATTGCCAAGTACATTGCATGTTTTAAAGTTTCCATTTACTATAACACACTTTATTTTCATACCTAATATAATTTTTCCACAGCTAGTTATAAAATAAAACATGAAATGATCTTAAGTTTAATAGAATTACATTTTATTATTCATGACTAACATCAAAATTGCCATTGACATATAAAATTTTGATATGCCATAAAAATTAAACCATCTGACCTCACCACCCTTCAACTGATGAGATTTCATTTCTATTTGACCAGAATAAAACCTCTGCCCAATTGGATTAGAACAAAGTTGATTATCTTCAAATGCGTTCATTACTATTATATATTTTTATATGGTATAATATATTCAGAGCTTAAAGTTGTGAAATATGTTTCAAAGTATTAAAGTTTTCACTGTTAATAAAATTAAATACAATATGGGGCCAGAAAGAGTCATAGCTAAGTCAGAATCATACATGTACTGTTTTTTTTTCCTTTGGTGAAAGTTATATTATAATAAAGCAAAATGTATGTAATGTATTCTTCCATAGTTTCACTATAGTAAACTTAAACTACTTAATTTGGACTACAAAGAATGTCAGCTATAATAGAATATAATAATTTAGGATGCTAGCCATTATTAATCAATGGAAGAACACTGCTTATGTATTAGAAACAATTATAAACTTTTATAGAACAATAAATGTATCTGTGCTTTGATTGATTCAAAGTTCAAGATCTTACCTTGATTTGATCAAATTCTTCAGCTTTGGAGACTATAGCAAAAATGTCTCCTTCTGTTTTGTGAGCATCAAAGAGTTCATTAAAAGTCTATCAAAGTAAGGGTTATATTTGATTAAAAATTAAAGTTTACAAAGATATTTCCAAATATAAACATTACTATAAATCACACAGTCTTAAAGAACACTGAGCCCTAGACAATATAGAGATATGACTGTGTCCTAGTATTTCAAGTATTTGCTTTATAATGTTATCAAATTTATGAAAGACTTCACAACACCCCTACAACATAATTAGCTGAGTAAGACTTAGAAGCAAACATTCAACAATGTGTTAATGAAATCTACTTTAGGTGCCTAAAAAATGACCTCCATAACACTTTTCTTTTTCTCAGCATGGGCATATGGAAATATGTTACACTCTTGCTTAATTGTAAGCTGATTAGATATCACATAAAATTCAGAGGAGAAGAAATGAGAAAATATGCAACTGGAAGGTTCTCACCTTCCAGTGAAAGCTCATCGAAAGTCAGGAAACTAGGATGAGGGGGGAAAATCAGTCAAAATTAGGTAGACTAAAGACAAAGGTAAAGCAAGGTTAGAGTTTCTGAAAAAGAACTATAGACTTAGGATGTAATTTATTGTTTATACACTAGTAAGCAGACAGGATTAAAAGGCTGGATAGTAGAGAAATGAGTAAATATGAGCAGGTGACAGAGAAGTGAAAGGCTATGAGTTGAGCTGGGGAACCAGCACATCTCACCTGTGAGATAGTTCCTGTTAAAAGGTACTGTCTTTAATGTTACAAAGATACACAGTTTATTTTGGAAAAATGGAAGATCACAATGATATGAAAACATTATGTATAAACAAATGTTAAGAGTACAGAAATGGGCCAGAGATATAGCTTAGCAGCATAAGCACCTGTCTGGCAAACACCGTGCAAAAAAATTGTAACAAAAGAGTATAAAATCTAGGTTTTTTTATAGGCTAATATTATTTTCATATTTTTAATGCAATCTCATTCAATAAGTACTATTTTTGCATTCGAGAATATTTAAAGTATGAAAGTAAAAATGAATATAAGAAAAATTCAAAATATGTGACTATAAATAGATCAAAATAAAAAAAAGATCACCTTAAGCTATCTTTTTCACTTCAAATTTAAATCTTCACCTTACAAAGAAAGTTAAATATTCTGTTTAATTTTCCTACACACTGACATATATACACACACAAGAAGAAATACATTTACTTTCTAAAATAAAAAGAGTAAAGTGACACCTTCACAAAAGATTGTATTAAAATGAAAAAGCCACAATGCAATTGTGTGGTAAAAATTAGCCTTGAAAATTCTGTTAATTGCCCATGGAGTATATGGAAGTAGATCCAGAAATTTTGTTAGTTTCTTTAAATCTTTTTTAGTTCACATTTCTTAATAACAATATAGTTAAGTTTTCTACTTCTTATTCAAGAACAATATTCAGTCATAGCTTTGCACTTAGTCAGGTGTTCATCTCCTAAGACTCAGAAATACGCTTCAACTATTTCAGGTATGATACTGTATACAATCAGGGATGTATTTATTAAACAAGATGGCACTAAGACTTTTGCTACTTAAGGTCTTATTTTTATCTTACTTAATTGCAGGTATGGTGCCAAACTCATACACTTTAAATGTATTTTGATCTATTGGCTGCTTTTGTGTTTTGCATTATTAGTACGTATATGTTGAAGTATAGAGAGTATCTGCATCTAAAAACAAATACACAGTTGCATTTGTTCCTCCATAATACCTCGATGGTGTTGTATTTAATATAGAAGTGGCTTGCCGTTCTACCCAAATCAGTTGAAGAAAAATATCCAGTTCTCTCTTCAAAACGAATCATTTGGGCTTTGTCAAGTTTTCTTCCAACTTCAATGACTAACTGTTCTCGATGCATTCTTAAAGTTGGGTCAATCTTTAGGAAAGAAATACAAACATTCGAATTCTATAGGCAGTTATCACTTGGAAACATAAAGCCATTTTTAAAAATTTAGAACTTCTTGACATTTTAGTCATTTTCATAATTAATTTTTAATTGGTATATATAAAGGTAAACAAAGTAATGGGGTAGTGAAACAATACAATACATATATACATCATATGTTGAATCCCCCATCTCTTTAAATATTTATTGCATACTTATGGCAAAAAAAATTATATCCTTGCTTGTAGCTCTTTCAAAAATGTATAGTGCACCACTGGTACCTATAATCACATTATTGTAGAACAGTACAACAAAACTACTTGCTCCTAATTGAAACTTAGTACTCACTAATCAACTTTGCTTTAGCTCTCCTTATCCTTTACTCTTTCCAGTTTCTAGTAAAAAAAGCTATCAACTTTTTTTTTCTTCTGTATTTTTTAGGGAAGGGTCTAGAGGGTGTTCAGGGTCTCACAACTAGATTGGACTCATAGTGAGTCTGTTCACAGCCTCCCTAAGTGCGGGTATTACAGACGTACGCCACCAGGCTAGTCTCAATTGCTGTCTCACAGTACCCTGAGGGCAGGACCCGCACGGCAGGCTGGGGGATCGAACCCCCAGCCCATAAGCTTGCTTGTAGGTGCTTTAATGTGCTGAGCTACTTGGCTCGCCCTTGCTATCAAACTTATGAGATCAACTTTTTCAGATTCCACATATGAGATGATGTGGTCCATGCACTTCTGTGCCTTCCTTATTTCACTATGATAATAACCTCCATATCCATCCTTTTACAAATGATAAAATGCCATTCTTTCTGATGGTTGAATAGTATTTTACTATGAATATAATTTTTTTTTTTTTTTTTGGTGGAACTGGGGATTGAACTCAGGCCCTTTTGCTTGCCAGGGAAGCGTTTATTCTACTGAGCTATCACCCCTAACATTTTCTTTATCCAACAGGTGATATACATTACTTAAACTGCTTTTACTTGTTACCTGTTGTAAACAGAGCTGCAATAATCCTAGAGTATAATGACTCTATTACATACTGATTTCAATTCCTTTGGATATATACGAAATAGTGAGAATGATGGTTAATACATTTTTTAAATTAAAATCTTAAAAGTGTGTTTATAAAATTAAGTAACAACCAGAGAAAATTTTATTCTATAAAGAAAGCTTCAGGGATCAGGGAGTTGGCTTAGAATAAATGCTTACCTGGCAAGCACAAGGGCCTGAGTTTAATCCCAGGTTTCACCAAAAAAGAAAAAGAAAGCTTCAAAATTTCATTAAAATTATAAGCTATAGGGCCAGCCAGAGAGTTCTGTGTTCAAAAGCTACTACTGAGGCAAAGCACAGCAGCCAGGGTTTGATCCCCTGCATGCTGTGCCAGCCATAGCCCTGGAGTGCTTTGAGACAGAGATTGAGACTGGGCATACTGGTGTACGCCTGTAATCCTAGCACTTGGGAGGCTGAAAACAGGATAATCACTAAGGGTCTGATCTATGTAGTGAGACCCAGTACTAAATACATTAAAAAAAAAAAAAAAAAGTCAGTTATATTCTCTTTGGATACAAATTCTTGAATATAAAATTATTATATGGTCCTTAAGGTTATAAAGACTGGGAATCAGATATAGGAAAAAGCACTATCTTTTCCTTTCCACAATAAAAAAAATACAAAGTTAAAATTATCAACTTATCAAGCCATATTCCTATTCTCAGTTATTTGGTGCAACAATGGCAAGAATGGTTTCCCTAAAGTTAACATACATAAAAATAAATGTTCAATTATCCTTTTAAAGATATAGTTCTGTTCTACCAGTTTTCATAATTGTTGAAAGTAAATCCATTTCACTATCATAAAAATGAATGCAAAGATAAAATGAATTTCTGTAAAGCAAAACCATTTATTACCATTTTTTCTAAGTGAAACTGATATTTAACACAAAATGTTAACAACAAACATTCTTGTTACTATGGTGTACATGCACACACACATATATGTACATATATCAAGTTGTGAAGACTACTCTCTGGTCATGAGAAATAAGGTAACATATGATGCTTACTGGGAACTGGGTAGAATATCAAAACGCTTTACAAATCTAAAGGGTTTACACCATTATCATTTGTGTTCCCTTAGCTGTTCACCGTAGCTAAGGACAATTTTAAAAATCAGAAACATGGTGTCTGGCATAGTAGTGCACATCTCTAATTATAGCATACTTGGAGAATGGTAAATTCAAGTGAGCCAGTTCAGCTTAGCAAGACCCTGTCTCAAAACAAAAACAAAGCAAAACCAAAGACCATAGATGTACTTCAGCATGAATTTTAATTTAAATTTAACAATTTTGACAATTTAATATGCATATGTTAATGAGATGTTTTCATCAGACCACAACTAGATTTTATCTGTAATTAGAAAGCATGTAAAGTATAAAGAATTCAAAGAAAACATGATCTTAGAGAATCTGTAAGCCACATAGACCACACAATTATAAAGTTCATAGGAATTGGTAGGATTCTCACCCTGACTACATACACTGATACCTGTGAACTAAACAACTGCACTGTGTAATAGTAGGGTCATGCTTAGAATGCCTGTCTTTGTGGTCTTCTAAATACGTACTGCTTGTCATGACATACCAATTATTGCCATACTGTCTCTCAAGTAAATGTTTGTTTTTTTTAAAAAAAGGTAATAAATGGAAAAGAGACAAGAAAAAAAAATAAAAAATAAAAAAATAAAATAAAGTTCATAGGAAAACTAATCACATGCAATTAATTTTCAGCCAATACATACACACTGAATCATGAAACTTATTCCCTGCCTCTACACTATTACTGTAGTAACTCACTACTATCTTTTAATTTTAAAAGAAATTTAGAAGATTTGATAAGAACAGTGCATATTCAGCAGCTTTTCATTAAAAATAGTCTACCACTTTTTCCAAGACTTCTTTCTTTCCTTTTTGTTTTTTCTGGGGGGTACCAGGGATTGAACTCAGGACTCTGCACTTGCCAGGCAAGTGCAGGCCTTATTTATTTCCAAACTAAATTTATCATAATTTAAAAAAAATCAGTGAATAATATAATCAATGGAAATATAAGAAAAAGATATTGATAATATAGGAGGCCAAATTAATTTTTCATTTATGTTTTCTAAAGTAGATCAAAGCTCTATTTTTCTCATAGGTCCTATTTCAGATGAAGCAAGACTAGCAAATATTTATCCTCATATCATGAAAGTATTACTGAACTCAAAAAAAGGTTTCAGTTTTTTTTTTTTAA
Source organism: Ctenomys sociabilis (assembly GCA_004027165.1). NCBI lineage: Eukaryota > Metazoa > Chordata > Mammalia > Rodentia > Ctenomyidae > Ctenomys > Ctenomys sociabilis. The sequence goes on along the minus strand of PVKA01012598.1, from coordinate 38,843 downwards.
ACATAAATGAGTTTTTTACCTGATAAGCTTTGTGATTGATGCCATAAACTAATGGATTTGCTCTCATCCGTACATAAAGATAAGTGTAACTTATCCACTTCACTGCTTCTTCCACATTAGTGACTGTTCCCAAAGCAATCTGCAAATAAAAAATACAACAAAAATTAAAGTAATGTACTTAGGTCAAGCATAAACATTACAGCAAAGACCATTCTGTCAGGAGCTATGTTTTTGTGCTGCATTTAAAGATGGAAACCACAAACAACTCCTCCAATAAATTAAAACTGAGTCTTGCCTCATTAAATTGACAGTAATAAACTAGAAATGTTATCTTCCAAAATTGAATTTACTTTGACTAATTTTCCCTATATGGAATTAAACTTGACAAGGTTATGGACATTTTTGGCAGTTGCTGTTTTTTTTTTTTTTTTTTTTTTTTTAATTCACACTTGATTTTAGCTAAAGGGCTGAGAAGCAATTTTTTAAAATTTGCTACCCACTTCATTTTACTTTAATTTTAAGTGATTACACTACGAAATAAATTTAAGTACACTGGGGCTGGGGAGATGGCTCAGTGAAATAAATGCTTCCCTGGCAAGCACAAGGGCCTGAGTTCAATCCCTGGTTCTGCAAAGAAAAAAAAAAATAAAATAAAAAAAATAAATAAATAAATAAAGTACACTGAGACAAAGTTGATTTTGGCTACTTTTAGATTTCAACTACTTTTTGTCAACTGCCTTTTTAAAAAGTGACTGAGTTATTCATAATATACATAAATCTAAGGCTTTTCACTAATCATAGAGTAGCAGGAAGTAAAATTTAGACTGTAGTGAATTATGTAACAATTTCTAAGGCTTTACCGATAGCCCAGTCAAACATTTTCTAGTTTTAGGTAGGTAAATCTACTTTGATGATATGGCTAAAATTCAAGCCTCTGCTACATTTGTCTTCCTGCTTACATGACAGTCAAAATTGATTTTATTCATAGATAGTCCCTTATAATCTGACATTACTCATGTTCTTTCGACTTCATTATTATTTTATTTTTTATCTTTTTGAAACATAGTCTTGCTATGAAGTTCAAGCTGGTTTTGAGTTCATGTTGTAGCCCAGGCTGGTCTCCAACTTGCAATGACCTTCCTTCCTGTCTCAGCCTGACAAGTGCTGGGATTCCAAGTGTGTGCCATCACACCTACCTGACATTATTTTAAAATACTATATAACTTGTAAGTATAATTTTTTTAAAAAATGTATTTGGTTGTTACAGGGTCTCACTGTGCAGCTCAAACTCATAGTGATCCTGAGGTTTTCAGCCTCTCTGGTGCTGTGATTACAGGTGTGTGCCCCTATGCCTAGACTCTGTGGCCTGCTCAGCACACCTGGGGGCTGCGCTGGTGTAGCATGTAGTGCTGAGGATTGAACCGTGGTCCCTGTGCTTGCCTAAGTAGGTGCTTTAGTCCACTGAGCTACCTCACCAGCACTTAATTATAAAAATATTTATAAAATTATAGAAAAAGATAAAGTAAGCTTCCTATAATTTTAAAAATCAGACCTAGTAAATTACCATTATTACCCTTTGATAATAAGATTAAAGAAGGCGGCAGATAACAAACATTGAATCAAGTAATCCAAGTCTTCTAATCATTTGCCAAAAGTGAAGAGACTCTTTAGGAAAATAAATGTAAATTTATGATTATACATCTTATTTTGACATTAATCCTTGAATGCCACCTAGTGACGAAAATAAAATATAATAAAAACTTTCTAGCAATAATTTGCTGTCACCTAGTGGTTACTTAACACAGGGGCCTTTCATAAAACACCTTTTTCCTATTATCTCTTTGAAATTTGTTTATTTTTCTCTATAATCATATAGTGAATCATTAACAAGCCTGTACACTTTCTAAATCCATAGTCCAGGTAACAAACAGCTAATGGCCCCTGGCTTCAAGAAACTCCCTCATTGTCAAGGGGGTACATATGTAATTATGTTGGCCATATGAACCCAACATTCACAGAGTCTAACTGACCAATACAGCACCTCCTCAAAATGGTTTTAAAGAAAATATATGGCATGTGAAATATAAAAATGGCGCTAGTGTATAGTGTGATTGAGATTTATGTTCCATTAGGAAGATTAATCTATTCCAACTTGGCAATATAGAAATAGGACTTATGTATATATGACTTTATATCTAACATATTTTACACTTTAGTCTTTATAGCTATTTTTCTCTTACACATTTTCACAAATTGATTGAAATCACATAAATAAGCAAATTATGAGTATGTACAACACAGAAACGTATATGTATGTGTATGTATATAAATTACATACTTAAGTATGTATATACATGAGTGTGTTATTTTTGTTCATTCAACTAAAATTTCAAAGCTGGCAGGAATAAAAGGGGCTGAATATCAAGGGATCATCAGAAAAAGTAACATGATCATTCACTACACACAAACTTGGCAGGAGGCATTTACGACATTTCTACAACAAATGGGATGTGACAGGTAAGATGAATAGAATAACAACCTTCTTGGACAGAAGACCAGAGACACAATTGGCAATGATGGTCAGATAATAAAGGCCTTACATCTAAGAACAAGTATTTGCTTATGGGAACTCAGTGAAAAAGAATGTATGTTAAGTTATAAAAAAATTTACGGAGTCTTACAGAATGTACCAAAGGAGGATGAAATAGAATAGGGAACCAGGTGCACCTGATCAACAGATTTTAATAAGCCTCAAATATATCTCACTGTCCTCTCATCACAAATTGAGACACTTTATATAGGGAAGGGATTTACAATCTTTCAGTGTTAGGGTTATGGAGTCAGCCCACTGGGCATCATTGAGCAATGCTCTTTATAAAATACTGCATTAAAATTATGAATAATATCATTTCTCCCCACTTCTAAATTAATAAAATTTTTATTCATAAAGTCAAAGGTATTAAGATAGGTAATATTCCTAACAACATTACTGCTGTTATACAGTGTTGTAAAGATTTTGGAAGCTTTAAGACTTAAAACTCTGTAATTATAAGAACACAGTATAAGTTCACAGAATAAACTAATTTCACAGTTGACTTCTGTCAATTACTATATTTAATTTCACATTCAACTGTAATTTTAGGGTGTCTGTTTCATTAATAGGAAAACTTACTTTAATAGGGAGCTATGCCAGGAGACCAACAGATGAAGAAGTTTAGCAATGGGTATACTTCATTTCATTAGCAAAAAAGTTTAAGATGTATGTTTCATTATTTACATGACCTTTATAACACTAATTAAAATTAGGCTTAGAGTTATTTGACATTTCTCAGAATTACATATCTAATTAAGTACTTCATGCAAATGATATGAACTTATGGGTCATCATTTATTTTTATCCTCAAGGTTTTACCAAATGTTTTCACCGATGCTATTTTATTTTCCCTGAGAGTTCCTCAGAATAAGGACAGCATTTGTACTTTTTATATATTATGTGTTACAATATTATCCTCTTGGGTTCACTTCAGCAGTGACAAAAATCTTTTAAGGACATTAGGTTTAAAAGAATTAGTCTTTCTTGACATGCTTTTAAAAGAAATACTATATAAAATATAAAAAGAGACTTGCTTTTAACTGTAAGAGTCCCCAAAACATAATTATTAAAGCCACCCATCATAATAGACAACAATGACTGAAACTGAGCACTAATTTTGACTCTTTGGAGTCAAAATTTATTTCCAATCATTTTTATTGTCCTGTGATTTTATACTTAGACTTTCATATCTTCGTTCAACTTCTAAACATTATCTTTCAAAGCCTCCCTATGCTTCCAAAATTTTACTACCTTCATGAAAAATATGTTTCCTGATATCATGGCATAAAATGCATCTTCTCTTTCTGTTGAATGCTTCTACAGAACTTCATCTACTTAACATTATTTGATGACTTCATATTTTTTCCTCTCCCCTTGAACATTACGCTTCTTAACAGAGTAAATTGCATAGTGAGTTTTTCATTAAAAAAAAATATTTTTTATATATTGAGTACACGGTCTACAGGGTCTCACTACACAAATTGGACTTGCAGTAATCCTTCTGTTTTTAGCCTCCCAAATGCTGGGATTACAGGCATACACCACCATGCCCATTTTCAATCTCTGTCTCAGCGCACCCTGGAGGTGGGGCCGGTGAGGCACACCAGGGATCAAACTTTGGTCCCTGTGTCTATCTAAGCAGGCGCTTTAATCTGCTGAGCTATCTGGCCAGCCTGAGTTTTTCACTTTTAAACATATTCATAAATAATAGAATATAAGTAAAATTTATTTATGCTAACAAACCATAAGTACTACTTGACTGTATATGAATCCTTTATTTCATATTTACATCCTATCTACTTTCAAAAATTATAATAGCTCAGTGGATTAAAGCACCTGCTTAGGCAGACACAGGGGTTGGAGGTTCAATTGCTGGTCTGCTATGCCGGTCTGGCCCCTGGGGAGTGCTGAGACAGGACATGGTGGCTTCTGCCTGTAAACCCAGCAGGTGGATCACTATGATTTGATCTAGGTAGTGAGACCCTGCAGACTCTTATTAAAATTTTTTAAAAAATTATTATAATCAAATTTTAAAGAAAGGATAGCTAAATATAAGAATGGATTACCAGAGCAATAGAGTAAGTCCTATTTACAACAAATGAATTCTTTTTGGGAGAACATTTGTAAGTTGAATTCTTTACATCCAACAAAATGAGTGTCATACACCTCTGACATTAACATACAAGGTATGTTGCTCTGCACTTCCTAGAAGTCCCCTGCACATCAATTCTGTTTTTCCTTTTGTGTCTGGAGATCCTAGGCACTGACTGAGCACACAATAAACACTCAGTAGCGCAACTGTGACAATGTCCAGCAGACGTGAAATACTTCAGAGACATGTTTATAATGTGAGGTCTGTTATTATCTGTGAAACTTCCTAACTCAAATGTGTGCAAGTCAGGGACTTTATGTAATTAAAAATATGAAAAGAGTGAAGCAGTAAAACTACCTTTGCATGTCTGACATATATACTCTAATTGTAAGAATTTTTATTTTCTTTACTTGCTAAAATAGTACCTACACTTTCAAGGTCTGTAAACTCGTAAGCATACAAATACACAAAACAAGTCATCATACTCCAGCTCAGTTTAAACAATCACAACTTATGTAACAGTTAATAAGATGACAATACAGGAGCTTTGTACTGTATAGAAACTTTATTAAAAACATCACTAAGAGCTCTAAATCAACTAAACTTTGTAGATGGGAAGTAGTCACTTACAATGCATGGTCAGTCTTCTTATCTATACTCTTTATTGCTGTAAATACATCAACATTATTGCCATGCAGCCTATCAACTGTATGGCATAGGTATATTCATAAATCCTACATAACAGCAACTAACTCAAGCCTCATTTCGGTATATTCTGGAAGCTGATAATACCATTTCAAGCTTTTACTCCATAGATCTTACCTCTGCATTTAGGTTATCTGCAAGGCTTTCCAGAAACTGACTCTCAATCGGGTTTTGCTGAGTAAGCAAGGTGAGATAATGACTGAGTTTATCGTGTGTTGTTATAATGATTCCTTCTCCAAACTTATCAAATTGTGGTCGTCCAGCTCGGCCAAATATCTGCATGACATCTAAAATTCCAAGGTCAACAAAGGAGCCTCTTTTTGCAGCATATATTTGTGTTCCCTAGATGAGAAAAAGTTAATAAAAATTTACATAAACACACACAAATATAATCCTGGAGAGCTGAATACTGAAATTGGGCAAATATGGCAAGCTCTCAAGTGTACTTTAACTAATCCCTTCATCATCTGTGATAGAGTTAAATTTTCACAAGATAAAGTAGATTCTTATTGAAGAAAATAATTCTGACCTTATATAAATAATATTCAAAGTCAATGAAATATATAAATCACAATATTTTTGTAAATAAATCAATCCAAAGGTTTATTTTAGGACACACACAAATCCATGTGCAAAGGAAGGTAAGCTCCTACCTTAATAATAACAGCATGAGCAGGAAGATTGACACCCCAAGCTAAGGTAGCTGTACAGACGAGCACTTTGATATGCCCACTGGAAAACAAATTTTCAACCAAATTTCTGTCCTGCCGAAGCATTCCTGCATGATGAATGCTAAAGCCATCTGGAAATAATTCTCGTACTTGCTTATTTCTTGATTTTTGAACCTACAGGAGACATCAACAAAATATAAAACAGAATTACTTAACATTTAAAAGCAACTGGTATTTAAGGTATTCAACGAGTTTCTCAAAGAAAAAAAAAAAACAAAATTTTTAAGTATTGTAGGTTGTAACTACCTGTTACAGTTTGTGTCTAATTGTTCCCCTAAAGCCTTGTACAGTCATTGGGTTGGCTCCTAGAGTTTGTGATTAGCTCATGATCTAAAGCTGGGATTAAGGATGACTGCTGTACCCACAGACAGCCTAAATGCAACATGAGGATCCCTTGCATATGCTTCTGCCACTGCTGCTCTTCCAATCTTGCTTTTGCTGTTTTCCTGTAGCCATGAACTGCTGCCCTCTGAGTATGGACTGAAACCTCCACAGGCTGTGAATTAAATAAACCTTTTATTCCTTAATTTTGGGTGTTTGGTACTTAGTTCCAGCAACAAGTGAAAAGTAACTGAGACACTATCTTTTACTATATAATGATTTAAGAAAAAATCTTTTAATTTTCTGTTATCTGTCTTCAAATAAGGTAATACTGGAACATGACACAAAATTCAAAAGGAATGAAGTACAAAAAGCAAGTATTTTTCATTCTTTATCCTTACTTACATTTTTTTGTATCCTTCCAAAGATACTCTGTAGAAACTAAGTATAAGTCTCTACTCCAATTCCTTAAAACTAAAGCAAAATTTTTTTTTTTTAAACTGGGGATTGAACTCAGGACCTTGCACTTGCCAGGCAGGTGCTTAAACTTCCTGAGCTATGTTCCCAGCCTGGCAAGAGTTCATATAACGCAAGGCTTACAAAATTTACTAAAAAAACATATATAATCCCCTTCCCTAACCTTTTACCAGCCATAGTGATGGCTTATTGTTCGAGTCTATTTTCTTAAAAATCCTTAAATGACTAGGATTCTACAATACTTTCTAGACATGTGTGGTGACACACACCTATAATCTCAGCACTCTGGAGGCTGAGCCAGATGATTTCTTTGAGTTTGAGGCCAGCCAAGGTTCTATATTGAGTTGAAAACCAACGTAGACTACACAGAGAGACTGTGTCTAGAACAAATGAATGCATGAACATTTTCTATTCCAGACCCACATCTGCAAGACTGCTCCCCCGAGATGTTCCATGGGTCCTGACAGTGTTCCTCACTGTTCCCAGTCCATTATCTACCACTGTCACCTATAGCTGTGCTTATGGTGATCTATGATGGTAAAGAATTAATTACCTGCTCTAGCTCCTAAATTTGTAACTAATCTGAATGCACTGACTTTACTCACACTGTTTATTCTTGTCTGGGTGGATTTTTTTTTTTTTTTTTGCAGAACTGGGATTGAACCCAGGCTCTTCTACTTGTCAGGAAGCACATATTCCACTGAGCCATCTCCCAGCCACCCCCCTCCCTTTTTGAGTAGATCTTGTTTTCTATTTTTTTAAATGTATTTACTTGGTACAGGGTCTCACTATGCAGCCCAGACTCATAGTGATCCCCTTGTTTCCAGCCTCCCAGCACTGGGATTACAGGCCACCATGCCTAGTCTCAGTGGCAGGCTCAGTGCACCTGGCAGCAGTGTCAAGGCCAGTGCAGCATGCGGTACCAGGGATCAAACCCTGGTCCTTATGCTTGCCTTAAGCATGCGCTTAGTCCATTGAGCTATCTTGCCAGCCCTATGCCTGGGTGGATTTTAACTGCAAGACTTAGTCCATTTATTGGCAATCTGTATAAATACCATAGTACAACACTATTAAATAGGGAAAACTATTTCTACAGAATTAAAGACCTTAGACTAAATGTTTTAAGATGTTTATATGGACAAAGCTTCTGTCATACCATCATGCAACTATTTCTCGTTGTGAAAAATCTCAATACTGACAATTTAAGAGCTTGTTTGTCAACATTTTGTCCCCTGGTTGTAAGTAACATGGACAGAGAAATTTTAGGAGTCTGGAATTCTAACCCAGACTTTGGCACACTGATGATCTCTAAGGTCATTTACAATTTCGAAATTCTAAGTCAATAATAATTAACTGAAATTGGAATTCCATGAAATCAGCTTCAATTGTAAAACTGAAAGTCATTTATTAGCAAACCCCACCATCTAGTGGCAAGCCAAGTAAATGACAACTTACTTATTTTTGAGCCTTTGGGTCTAAAGCAAAAGAGCTATGTATACTTAACAAGAATATCTTTCCTCAAGTTTTATGCAGAATATATTCATATTTCTTCTTATGCAGTATAGTCATCTTATAGAAGCAATATAATACTCTTTATGATTACACTGGAATCATATGGTTATCTTTTTTTTTTTTCTTTTTCTTTTTTCTTTTTGTGGAACTGAGGATTGGACTTGTGCTTGCCAGGGAAGCGCTTATTCCACTGAGCCATCTCCCCGGCCCGGTTATCTTTTTAGATAAGAGACACTATTATCTTTCTTTTTTAAAATCTTACACAGTCTCACATTTCAATTTTTTTTTTTTTCTTCAAAAGGAGTGAGTTGTGTACAGGGGAATTAAATGCTTTATAGACAAGAAAAAAAAAAAAAAAAAACTGCTAGAATCAACTTATTCATCCTCCTCCTCCTCCTCTGCATCCTCATCTTCTGCCCGGTAGGCAGTGATATCCTTTTCATACTTCTCCTTCAGCTTAGCAGCCTTCTTCTCGCACAGCTGCTTGTCATCTGCTGCAGTGCTACTCCACAATTCTCTAAGTTTCTTTGCAACATCATCAATGGAGAGGCCAGGGTGTTCTCCTTTGATTTTTGGGAAATGCTCAGGACAGAACACAAAGTCTGAAGGAGGTCTCTAAGGCGCATTGAGATCCTTGAACTTCTTTTTTGTTTCTCCTTCAGGTGGAATATAAGTTTTCATTTCTCTTTCATAACGAGTCTTGTCCACTTTTGCCCTATCTTCAAATTTTCCTTTTCTTTAGCAGCCATGGTCTTCCAACCTCTCTGAGCACTTCTTAGAAAACTCTGAGAAGTTAACGCAAGCATCTGGGTGCTTCTTCTTGTGCTCCTCTCGGCAAGTTTGCACAAAGAATGCATAAGATGACGTCTTGCCTCTCGGCTTCTTAGGATCTCCTTTGCCCATGTTTACTTGTTTTCCTCACCGAGGTACAGTCTTCCAGTGTCCTTCTGGCTCTCATTTGCCCCGGTGCTGTCTCTATGGAGCTCAATATACTCACTATTATCTTTTTAAAGCCGCTCTTACAAATAGCGAAAGATTTTGAGACAATGTCATGTAGAATTTACTTAGACATAAAAGAGATCCTCCAGAGGCCAGGGGTACGGAAGTAAGACACCTCATCTATTCTACTTCTTCTCCCCTATCTAAGAGCAGACATTCAGAAAAAAAAGGAAATAAGAATTGTTATTTGGATCTCCAAATAACAACAATTCTGTACAATTTATATGGCCACATGGCTGTTGCTTCAGATGAACTTGGCTCTCTGCAAATCCTGGAAACAAGAAAAGCCTGATGTGCTTGTTACAAATGTAGATGCCTTGCACAAACCCCAGCTGAAGCAGGATTTGGCTAACCTTGCTGGGGCACCAGTAACACAAAAAGCATATAACTATAGGAAGAATTATCCCAGAAGGCATGAAGTAAATCTAGTTTAGGTATAGCACAGGAATATCTCTGACCAAAGGAGTTCCACACTGAATCAGCTGCAATGGCCACCAACTGGATTTTTCACTCTAATCTCAAGGAGAAAAACAGTCATCTCTTTTATCTCTGCTCTTACTAATACTATGCAGTTTTTCAATCAGTTCAATATAGACTTGATATGGAAATAACTTTAAAATAAATCTGGATTATTCTTAACTGTCTTCAAATCTTAATGTTTAAGTATATGGACTCCTCTACTTCACAGTACACATAAGCTGGAATCTTTGGGGATGAGGCCCAAGGGATATACACTTGGAAAAAAAAATCTTATGTTAATAATTATGACAATAAAATTGCCCATTTTCTCACTTTTTGTGTACAGTTCTATATATTTTAACATATGTATTAATTGGTATAACTACCATTATTAAAGTAAAAAATCAGTTCTTTTACAAATTTTTTTTTGTTCATTTACACTCCCTTGTGCTAATTCTTTATACTTAAAGTCTCTATACTGATAACCACTGTTGGCTCTTTATCGCTGTAATATTGTCACATCAAAAATGTTACATAAATTTAATTAAAAGTACATAAATCCTTCATACTTAAGAATATTTCCTTCATCTGTATAATTTGACTTGTAAAATTTTATGCTAAACCCCAAATTATTGTATTAAATTATTTACATAAAGGGTGTCACCTAACAAACATATAAATGTGGTATTAACTAAGAAAAAATGTACTATAATATGCTAACTCCTGGAAATAAAAATTAATGTAATAAGACAAAATCTGAGCACTGGATGATTTGTAGATGGAATAATGTACTAATAATTTGTTAAAGTATGACCAAATGAAATTCATGACCTTCATGGTTTCCATCAAAACTAGTTCTTCTCTATTGTTCTTTTCCCTTTATAACCCAAATACCCACTTTCATATAAGCCAGACACCTTTGAAGGAGTCGAAAACTCAGATTTCTTTCCTCAATCCTCCATATCACATCAACCCATCAAGCAATATTTTCCAAATATTCCCCCAAAATAGTCTCTAATTTTTTTCCTGCCTATATACTGATGTTTAAAATTATAAATACAATGCTAAATGTGTACTGCCTTCCTCTAAGTCCTCTATTACTTACTGATTTGAAAGTACAATATGAACTGTACACCCTATATTGAAGGTCCCCATGATCTAGCTGTTGCCTACATCATTAGGCTTGTGCTCCACAGTTGCCTAGTGCTAGTCCCAATAATTCTCTACAACTTAGCCTTTTTAATTTCCAACTTCTTTCAATGTACTATTGTTTTTCTGATATGAACACCTTTTTCCCGAACACTTGTCTGATCTCATTTGTTCTGACATTCAGATTTGAGCTTAAATGTCATTTTGTTGAATAAACATCATCTAAAACCCTCACATTAAATAAGAGCAACCAAATTTACTTTTTTAACACTGTATTTCTCTTTACTATTTATTGTAAATATAGTTCATTATTAAGTCATATAATCTTGTCCTTACAGAAAATACATCCATAAGGATAAAAGGGAACCTACTTTGCACCCTAAAATATTTCCATTTGAATATTAATTGGCACATAAAATCTACATAAGGAATTAAAACAAATCAAGCCCTCAAAATTCAAGGATCCTACCAAAACATGGTCATCTGAGATGAATAACACTGTTTAGATGAAACATAAATGGAAAATAAATATATGAAAACATGCTCAACATCATTGTTCATTAGAGAAATATAAATTAAAACCACACTGAGATTTCACTTCAGTCCAGAAAAAAATGGCTATCATCAAGAAGTTAACCAATAACAAATCCTGGAGAAGTTGTGAGGAAAAAGGAACCCTTCTTGACTTTGTGCAGGCTGGCACAACCACTATGGAAAACAGTGTGGAGGTTCCTCAAAACACAAGGATTGGCATCCCATTCAACACAGCTATTCTCCTCCTGGGTATTTTTCCAGAAGAACTGAAAACATCATACTACTGTGGTATATGTGCACTCATGTTTATAGCAGTTCAATCTGTTAGAGCTAAATCTTGGAAACAATGCAAATGCCCATCAACTGAGGAATAGAAAAAAAAAAGATGCGGCATTTTTACACAATGGAGTATTACTCAGCTATAAAGAAAGATTAACTTGAGGCTTTTATAGGTAAATGGATGTAACTAGACCATATTTGTAAGTGAAATAAATCAGGCCTGCATGTGTAAACATTGTATTTTCTCCCTAGTATAAGAACCTGAAAGATTAAATAAAATCTAAAAGTTACAATAGATACTGTGAAATGGAAAGAAACTGTTTAAAGGGAAGGAACAACTGGGATAAGGGAAAGGAGAAAAGAAAAAAGAAGAGAAAAAATATGTATATATATACATAAGATAGCTTGGAAAATTATACTGCTGATTTCTACTGGTCTATTGAAAGGAACAAGTAATGTCTACTTTTTTTTTCCTTTTCATTTTTTGACCAATTTTTGGATCAATTTTGTATGCTTATATCTGGTAATCTAAACAACTAATCTGAAGAAAATAATATGCAATAAAACAATCATTGTTGGATTCCTATCATTTTGTTTAGCAACATTCTGTATCATTTTCTTTCTTTCTTTGTACTATTTTTTTGTTCTCTTAAAAAAGTACTCTGACTTCCTTCTGAGTCTTTCGATGAACTTGAAAGTAAAAATGCTTGTCAGGATATCAGATGCAAAGACTTATTCTACTAATTGAAAGGATGCATTTAATTGATAATGGTCAAAAGATAACTGTTTTCTTGCTGCTGTCATTTACTGGCAAGCAAGATCTCACAAACAAGTGGGTTGAAAGTTATAGTAGATGTATTACATATTCAAAATGTCTGCCTAGTATTTTTGTGAATGTTAGAAGACATTTCTAGTGACAGCTGTTAAGTTTAAACTGCTCATCACTATTCTTTTTTTTTTTTTTTTTTTTTTTTTTGGCAGAACCAGGGTTTGAACTCAGGCTTTTGTGCTTGTCAGGGAAGCACTTATTCTACCAAGCCATCTTCTGGCCCTCATCATTGTTCTTAACAAGTTTTAGTGATAACTCCAACCTTATTAAACTTCTGATAAGAATCTAACTTCTTTTCCAAATTCTTTGTTGTATTTAAACCATATCCTAGAAGGAGTTCTGCTTCCTTTGTTGAATTCTTCCTCCACCCACTATAACAGGATGTCACAGAGCCACCCATGCCCTATATATCTTGATACCTACTGATCTACTAGCTAGCTTCTTACTTAGTAAATATTTGCTAAGTGACCATCACCAAAAACAGTTTGAGGCTCTTACAAATTCCTAATGTCAGAAACTAACCTAATCCCCCTACCAATTCCCAGATGTTGAACTGGCTGAGCTAACATTAGAAGAAAGGAAGTATTATGGTCTCTTATATTCCTTGAAGGATGGTCTTGTAGGTTATATGACAACAGTACAATTATATAAAAGTAAGTTAGGGTTCTAGAGAGCGCACTTCAGTTAGCAAAAGGTCAATCTCATCTACAAATGGATTTTCTTTACTTATGTGGCTCTCTTTAAATACTGAAATAGAATTTTAAAAATCATATGGTAAAATGTGATTTTGGTATTTAAATTTTATCATTGCAACTAATAATAACTGGGCTTAAAAAAAGATAACAACTCAAACTGTATTTGGCCAACCAGGATACATGGCACAAGAGAATGGGGGGGGGTACTGGTAATACACACTATCTTGTGATTAAAGTTTATGGTATATATTCTTAAAGCAAGCACAAACAAAATGATTACTGTTGCACTGCTAGTGTGCATACAAAAATACATGCTTTAATAATCAGCTAAAAATTTTAAATCACACATCTCTGTATCCCCAGGGATTTAATCTTAAATCTGCATGTCTTTAGAGTGTGTCCCTTACTCAGGTGTTTTCAAATGAGATGGAACAATAATACAATTAGCATAATCTTCCAAAATAAGATGTATAAATTTATCAAAACAAATTTATCTATGTTTCTGAAATACACTTTAAAGTGCAGGAACAGAAATTGTAACAATAAAAATTTACTTGAAAGTAATAAAAGAAAGAAGGATAAAATCCCAATGTTACTTGCTATGCTCCTTAGGCAAGAATATCATACATTCAAAGTGGAACATTGTTACACTACAGCGAAATTAACCCTAGGTACATTGGAATTTCTCCTACCTAAAGAAAACTGAGTTCTGCTTTCACATAACTGGGTTCTTTAGCAATCTTCAACAGCTTTCAGCCTGATTACAGAATTTGAGCCATCCATATTTAAGGGGGTGGGGGGACTGTATGCCTAGCTCTTCAAGCACCTAAAAAGAACACTAATTCTTCAAAACATCCAGTTTTTCTTTTCTTGTGGTTTATCTCTTAAAATACCTTTATGCATATTATGGCTGCCTAGAAAAATCTGCTGACTCACTTAAATTAATCTGCTTCTCTTTTGCACTCTTTTTTCTTAAGTTCCAAAACAAAAATCAATGGCAATTTTTATTTGGATCGGATTAACCTATATGTTACAGTTTCAGTAAAAGACCCAATATTGGGTCTTTTGAACTAGGTAAGTGGCATACTATGCCATACTTTTAGTCTTCTTAAATTTCTTTTTTCTAAAAAAATAAGCTTAAATTTTTAAAAAACTTTTAATTATTTTTTATATTTTAATAATTTTATTGAGAAAGAAGTAGCAACGACACCGTTTTAAAACCCACTACTATTATAGACTACAGGACTATATTAGATTACTCTGCTGAATTCATGCACCTACAATATATGAATGGAAATGGAATACACATCTTTGACAAAAGTAAAGAAAGAAGGGGATATAAATAGACCATTTTATAGTGGGAAACAAATATATGTATCTGTATATACAAAATAACAAATATACAGCTACTTTCTCTTAGTTCAATGAGAAAGTTTTGAACTAATATCATTTAGACAAGGTATCATGTCTGCATTTTGTACTAGAAACAACTACTACAAAGACAACAACATGCAATGTACTACTAACCTGTTTACATTCTTATCTAATTGCTTTTTTGCACTGTCATATACTACATTTCACTTTGCACACATACACACACTTATTCATCTATTTCTGTATCATCTGTGAAACTGTCTTGAAGACAAAAGATTCACCTTGTTTAATCACATCTGTAAAGCACTTGATATCAACTGAATTACAATTGGCAATGAATATTTTATTTTGTAGTTTTAAATGATTGTCAACAAAGAACTTATTCAACTGAACTGTTGCCCATATTTGAAAATATGCTACTGTTGTTTATGTGAATGTCTTTTTATAATTTTTTCATTATAAGTAATGTGCTAAAAAACAATCCTGGTGTAGGGACAGGGAGATGGTTCAGTGGAATAAGCGCTTCCCTGGTAAGCACAATGGCCAGAGTTCAATCCCCAGTACCACCAAAAAAAAAAAAAAAAAAAAGAAAAAGAAAAAAAAAAATCTTGGTGTAGATTAACAGTTTTCATTTAGTTTTTCCTTAGAAAAAAAGATTCCTAGGTCTGGGATCCCCAGCACAAAGGAACTGAAAAACAAAAAAAACAAGCCTGGCATTAAAATAATAATGTCAGAGTAAATGCAGGAATATGCCAAATCCTCAAGTCATCTTCATCTTCAGAGATAGCTGGACACTACCATGTTTAGTTTTTCTTCTTTCTTTCCTAGTGCTGAGGATTAAACCCACGGCCTTGTACACACTAGGTAAATGCTTTGCCACTTAACTACATCCCCAGGTGTCACATGCAGCTTCTGATGATTGACTGGGCTTTAAAAATATATATAATCTGTTCTGAGCAAGGTGGTGCACACCTATAATCCCAAAACAAGGCAGATTGAAGCAAGTAGATCACAAGCTTGAGGTCAGCCTGGGCTATAAGGTCAGCCTCAACTACATATCAAAAATCTGTCTTTAAAAAAAAATCAACAAACAAACAAATACACAAAATAAATAAGTAAATATTTCTGGGGGTGGGGAGATGGCTCAGTAGAGTAAGCACTTCCCTGGCAAGCACAAGGGTCTGAGTTCAATCCCCGATTCTGTCAAAAAAAACCCCAAACAACCACAAAACAAAACAAAACAAAACAGAAAAAAAAAAAACAAAACCAAGACAAAAAACACTTCATCTGTTAACTTAATTTTATCTAAAAATTTTTTATTTTTTCTTTATTAAAAAATGCATGTTTTAATTATTAAATTTAACACATGCACATATAAATATTTGTCTATTACAGGTGGTTCTGATATTTGCAATGCACTGCTTACTGCCTTTTAAACCAATTAAGTATCCACCCATCATTTTTTTTTTTTTTGGTGGAATCAGGGATTGAATTTAGGCCCTTGCACTTGCCAGTGAAGTGCTTATTCCAATGAGACATCTCCCCAGCTCCTTATCCATCATTCTTTAAATTTCTTTTTTTTTTTTTTTTTTTTTAAGCTATAGGTAATCATTTGTAGAATGTGTTCCACGTGTCATGTAAGGTTAACTTTAAACAGAAATTGTAGCTCCCATCAATTTAGGCATGGGCTAAGTGCAGCTATCAAATGGAGGATAGTATTGCTATATCTCTAATATGAAAGCTGTAAAATTATACTTTATAAAGTAACTTGAGTACATATTGTTCTAATTTATTTAATACCTATTTGCTAGGTTTACTGTGTAATATAGATCATTTGTACCTTAAAGAAACACTCAACATCTCTAATATATGTAAAAGAAAGTTGAATCCATATTCATGTCTGTAAATCAAGAGAAATTCTGTACAAGAGTGGATTAGAATAGTTAATCTAATGCTGAAATATTTAAGTAATATTAAGAAATCTATTCCTAACTGTAGGGTAAAAAAGGTTCTGACTGAGAACTTGAGGAAAAAAGAATCTTAAAGATTCTAATTATATTCATTTCACTTTAAGTGAAAAATTACAACCGATACTGAAAATATCTTCATTCCTTCTATAAAGATGGGCTAGGATTGTGTGAGGCATGAGGTGTGCACAAAAACAGAACAATATCTCTGTACGGATGGAAAAACAAATAATGTAAAGGGTAAATTGAGGAAATAGCACTTGCATTGTCTATTATCCTTTCATCATTTTAAAATTTAGTTATTTGTATATACTTTTTGAACATTAGTTTCTATGATATGATATAATCTGACCAATTTCTAAAATAATTTCATATATTATTCCATTTTTTATAGAAAATTACTAAAATATGTATTATATTTCATAATATATCCCATTTCATAAAAGGAGTAAGTCTCAGAAATTTTTAGGTGTCTAGGGCTATAAAGCTTCTAAAGCCAAAGTCACAATAAGAGCTTTTTTAGCTTTTCATTAATATGCACTCTGGCTTTGGGAATTCTTGAAACCCTCTGGTGCCTAAGGGGACCCTAACTCGATCTATAGCTGAAGTTACTCTTCAGGAACTTTCCTTTCCATATGTTTTCTTTTCAATGACAAATTTGGAAATGCAGGTGGTTTTTTACTTGAGAGTGACTGATATTAATGGAAACAGTAAGAGAAGTCCTAATTACAGAGAGAAAAGATTCATTACGCCTTATGGCTAAGGTATGGAAAATGTTATTATGTCAATTTACACAGAGGGGTTCGGTGGGGAGGGTGAGGAAGAAAATGAGCAGGTTTGGAGGAAGACTGGAGGAGAAGGAGTCAGTAACTTGAGAGCATTTAAAGAACTGCATTTCACTTGGTGAGTTGGGAATAGAGATGGTTACATTAAAACTTATGGGTAAAGTATAACTGTAGCACAGTAGGGATTTAGCCACGTTGCTATTAACAAAGAGACACAAACCTTCTAATTTTATTTCAGTGTTTAAAGTACTTCAAAGTGCCAGCCAGATAGCTCATTGGATTAAAACAACTGCTTAAGTAGATGCAATGAATCCAAGCATGCCATGTGGACCCTACCTCTGGGCACACTGAGATGCTGATTGAGACTGGGTGGGGTTGCATGCCTGTAATTCCAGCAATTCGGAGGATGAAAACAGCAGGATCACTCTGAGTCCAAATCTGTTAGTGAGACCCTGTAGACCTTCTACTAAATATATAAAAAAATAAAATAATAAAATAAAGTTCTTACTTTCCCATTTTTCAAAAACAGGGGAGGAATCATCACAATATTCATTTCCTTGGAATTATTTATATCATTCAATTCAAAAGGCATTTTGAGAAATAACCAGATAAAAGAACAATGCTAGTGCTTGAAACAGCATTCAGAAAGATTATCTTATTTCTTGCCACAATATATACTGTGAATAGGCAGGCTTTTAAAATATCTCAGAGATTTACTTAGGTTGGAGAAAGTTTCTTCCATTTCAAAAAAGACACAAGGCTCTAAAGGCTTTAGAAATTCCCAGATTGGAGTTAATCTTTTACTTTTGAACATAGAGAATACAATGGTAGATTAAAGAGTCATACTGGCTTAGATCATGCTTTAATAATTACAGAAAGACTCTAGGGAAACAATTTACTTTCTCAGTATCAGTTTCTTTTTCTGTAAAATGGGGATAAGAATTTAGAAAGGATATAATAGTGGTGTTGATCACATGAGAAAATTAAAATGAAAGCATCTCTTACAATGTCTGTCTTAGAGGAATAAAAGCAAAGAGAAAAGTAATTTAGGATAGCTATTGTCAGAGAAAGACTACAAAAAGTCTGGGAATCAAATGGTGAACAATAAAACATTCCCTGAAAACACATTCTCAGTAAAGTGATTCCTTTTAAAAAATGTAATAGCAGCTGGATTAAAATAAAGTACAATAAAAAACTATGGTTTAAAAAATGAGGTTGTCATAATGACTAGCAATTTTCAAGTATATCCTACTATATTAAAATTTTCTATTTTCTGACATAATGATTCATGAATTTGTATTTAGTGGCACTGCCTTAATTAAACAATCTGAAAACATCTACTTGCTAATTTTGACTGTATGCTTTAATTACTTATAGAAACATCCTATGAAGGGATAATAGCAGTGCAAAGACACAATAGGGCTGCACTTTGAAGACTGAGTTGTGTAATAATCATAAAAACAATGTTTGCAATGGAGAACACTGAATTTTTAAAATTTTAAAGACAATAATAAAAAAATAATAAAAATGACACAGAATTTTAAAACAAGCTGATAGAAAATTAGCAATGGTTATTAAATGGCATATTGTTTTCTTCAAAGCAACTGGCAGAAATAGGCAGTTACTTTTCCTTTAATAAAGAAATTAGTAGTCCAATTATCTTAGTGCATATATATATAATCATTTTGTCTTTTCCCGCATCCCAATTGTTCTTTCCTTTTTGAGCAGTTTTTTTTTTCTTTCACAATGTCTACTGTACCTTTTAGATCTTATTCTTTCAGTTTCTTATACTAGGGAGACAATACAATGTTCACACAGGAATGTGATTTATTTCACTTATGGAAAACACTTAAACATTACTCTAACAATGAGTAATAAACATAAATTAATTAAAATAACAAAAGGTCTCCAACTTGGGAAATATGAAGTACCCAGAAAACCACAAGGTGGCTCCCAAGGCTTGGCTTTTAAACATAATAAGAGTTGTTTTTTATTTCTAAAGATATGAAACAAGACTTATGAATACAAATTTGACTTCTGAAAAACTCATAAATAGCTGGAAGAATACAAAGCTATATAATAGAAAACTATAAAGTGAAAAAAATGAAAATGAATACATTTTGTAGTTCTAAATTAAAAGAGAATCTAATATTAAAAACTGCCATCAGCTTACTATTGTCAAAATTTAAAATCTCAAACTAAAATGGTAAAATGCATGTAATTAATCATAACTAAATATTTTACTAAGACAATAAAAGTACACAGCACGATATCTGATATTACAGTATTCAGTAAGCACCTTATAAGAATTTTGAATATGCTCTTATGCCAATTTATATCTTAAAAAAATTAGTCACATAGTTTTAAATTTGGGCCAGTAGACTTTTTCTGCAAAGGGATAGAGAGTATCAAATAGTCTATAGCTAATAAACGGCTGCTTGTTTGGGTGAGCAAGCAGCGACAGATAATAAAGCACTAGATTTGGCTATATTTTCAGAAGACTTTAGTTACAAAATTAAGTGGCCACTCTTGTCCCGCAGATCACAGCTTGTCCAATCTAAATTATTTAGAATTGATATAGTCAAATAAAATCTGTAAGATACTAACAACATTCAAACTCCGTGGGGTAGTAAATAGTAATGTTCATAAAATCCCTTGGGAATCTAGCTGAACCATGATTCTGATTTGGTAAGCCTGAGGCTCTGTTTTTCTAACAAGGAAGCAGGCAATCCCAGTTTTTCACTCCTTTGAACATATTATAAGTAGCAGAGCCATTCATTTCAAACCATTTCATTTTAGCAGTCCTCTACCTTCTTAAAAAGACTTTTGGGATTACTTAGGTTGTATCAGCCAATGTTATACTTGGAAGGTAAAATTAAGAAATTTAATTTTAAAATTAAAATTAAATTAAATTTTAATAATTAAACTATTCTTTAAAAGAATAATGATGAAACCACAAGATGTTACATTTTATGAAATTAACTGAATTTTACATTTTAATTATATGGACAGATGTGTTAAATGCAGAAGAATTTTTAAAAGATCATTAAATCAAGAAAAAGTCAACAAATTTGTAAAATTTATTCTTGGAACCTATAGATGGCAGATCCTTAACTCATAAAATATCTAGTCTTTGTGGCTTTAATTCTTGACCTCTTCCTGTAGTTTTCACCTATTTACCTGTTTTTCTGCATGTCCATATTCAGGTCCTTGAGTAGGTAAAAAGCAGGAAATCTGGCCACAATTTTTTGCTCTTTCGATTAGAGACATAGCTGTTCTTACAGTGGCATTTCGAGCATGTACAAACACCATCACCTAAAATAAAGGAAAGTAATTTAACACTCCAATTAATTAAATCACAGTTTAATACTAGCCTGGGAATCATCCTTCATAAAACAAATATTAATTCCTTAAAATAAAGCTCAAATTTCCTTATTTTAGGACAAACCATATACAGAACAAGGATGTTAAGTGAAATTCAATAACATGATTTTATTACCCTTATGAATGATTTCTGTGCTAATGGACGGATTCTATAACACTTGGAGTTCAGTTTATGCATATCTATTATGACAGTATGATTCATTATACTCTATTCATATCAGAAAATTGAGAAAGATAATTTGTTCATACAAAGGAATAAAATAAGCTTTATCATAGCTATGGCTCTTTGGGAAGGGTGGTATTGTAGTAATTTTGAGGAAGGGTTAGAGATCAAGAAAAAGCACTGCAGAGGACAGAAAGTACACAATGACAGGCAGCAAGTACAGACTGCTAGCTACTCCTTGATTTTGTTCTCTTTGGCTACATTCATATTCTGTCAGTTGTATGTTGCTGGTGTGTGAAGCTTAGGGAGCACTGAAGGTCAGCCCCAAAGAGTGGCTGTGTTGGTTACAATGAGCAAATCCATAAGGTCTGAGACAGTCACCACTTGGGAGCCCAGATCCTGCCACTGTATGCACCAGATGCCAAGACATGGGGACTTAGGATGCACTGTATGTCTAATTGTACTGCAGTCATGCTTTGGTGCAATCATTATTTTCCTCTTCCTCCTTGTTAGAATGGGAATATTTACCCTTTATCAGTGTATTTCAAAAGTACTAACTTGGTTCAAAGATATCAGCATATAGAGTGAGGGTGAGAATTCTACCCATTAACTGCTATTTTCAAAAACCAAAAATTAGGTGAAAACATGGGCTAAAAACAGCAAATATTTCGACCTAGCCCTTCAAGGTCAGGGAGGACTCAGGACATAAGAGAACCTGTGCTGTGACATCCTGTAACTAAGTGGTATCCAAAGTTTTCTGATCAAGGAGAATACACAACCACAGAGGAAAGTGATCAATGATGCATAGTATGCTGAAGAAGAGTCACCTAGAGAAAAAATTCTCTCAGGCTTTCACAGCGAGAAATTGGTCAAGCAATGGCCGTGACTTATCTAGGTGTTAACACTGACAAAAGATCCACAACGTGCTGTACATGGTTCCAGAGTTAATCCCAAGGGGATTTGACTGGCTTTATCAGATAGCAAAAGTTACATTTTTTAATTATATATAGGTCTTGCTTTAACTTGGTCTTAACTATCCAGCATAAAAGTATAACTATGAGATAGAAAAAATAAAGTTATACTAATATGCTGAGCTGTATAGGGCTCAAGTCAACAACTTCTGACAATTGCCAGTTATGCTGATAACTCACTACTATGATGGAGTATTGGACTATATTGGGTTACTTTGCTGAATTCAAGCACCTACTATATTTGGATTGGCATCAAGTATGAAAAGGTCCTTTAAAGACTTCTCCAAATACAGCTTCTCTAACAGCAATGGAATACCCATCTCTGACAAAATAAAACAAAAAAGAGAGATATAAATAAAGGACCAGTTTGTTGTGAAAAAAGAAATATATATGTATACACAAGACAGGATAGATGTACAGCTACTTTCTCTTAGTTCAATGAGAAGAAAAGTTTTTACTAATATTATTTAGACAAGATATCATGTCTGCATCTTGTTCTCTGAATAAGTACTATGAAGACAACAATATGCAATGTATTAATTATTATAACTGTCTTACTAACCTGTTCTGAAAACTCTTTTATCATTATTTTATCTTTTTATCTCTTTTTTTTTTGTCTTTTTGAGACAGGGTCTTGCTATGCAGCTCAGGCTGGCCTTAAGCTCACTTTGTAGCTCAGGCTGGTCTCGAACTCGCAACAATCCTCCTGCCTCAGCCTCCCGAGTGTTGGGATTATAGGCATGCGCCACCACGCCCGGCACTTTTTTTCTCATTAAAATAAAATATTTTTTAAAAAAGTATTAACTTGGCTTTATAATTTTTAAGGCAACAAATGGCTTACTTTTGCCTTAAGAATCAGATACTCTGGACTTTTAATTTTTCAATTTTTTAATCTTTCTATGTATTTGGTGCAGGGTGTCACTACACAGCTTGGACTCATAGTGATTCTCTTGTTTTCAGCCTCCACAGCACTGGGATTTACAGGCATGGGCCATTACTCAGGGCTAGTGCAGCCCCTGGTGCTAGGGATCCAATTCCAGCCCCATCCTTCACCTAAGCAGGCACTTAGACACAATCCAGAAATGGGCATCCGAGATGAACACACACTTCTCAGAGGATGAAATTATAGAAGCTAATAAATATATAAAAGCTCCACATCACTAGCCACCCATTATATGCAAATTAAACACTGAGATACCATCTTACCCCAGAAAGAATGGCTATCATAAAGAAATCAACTGCTTTTTCCTGCGGGAGCTTCCAGTCAGGAACAGTGTAGCCTTCTACTCTCCCCACCATGGCTTGTGCTCATCCCCTGATATCCGTGTACTGTGAAAAGGGGGAGACGTGGCAAAAATGTCACCTTGCCTTCTGTGTTCAAGGCTGCCATTCAACCAGATATTGTGAATTTTGTTCACACTATCTTGAGGAAAAACAACAGCCATATGCTGTCAGCAAACTAGCAGGTCATCAGACTAGTGCTGAGTCTGGGGGACTGGCAGAGCTGTGGCTTGAATTCTGAGAGCTCGTGGTGGTGGAACCCACTGTCCTGGTCAGGGTGCCTTTGGCAATATGTGTGGGGGAGGCCGCCTGTTTGTACCAACCAAGGTCTGGCTCCATTGGCACCACGGAGTCAACATAACCCAGAGGTGGTTTGCCATCTACTCGGCCTTGGCTGCCTCAGCCTTGTCAGCGCTGGTCATTTCCTAAGGTTATTGAACTGAGGAGGCTCCAGAACTTCTTTTGGTGGTGGAAGATACAGTTGAAGGTTACAAGAAGACTAAGGAGGTGGTTTTGCTCCTGAAGAAACTAAGGCCTGGAATGATATCAAAAAGGTCTATGCCTCTCAGGAAATGAGGGCTGACAAGGGCAAGATGGGAAACTGCCACTGCATCAAACACAAGGGACCTGGCATCATCTATAATGAAGACAATGGCATCATCAAGGCCTCCTGCTCTACATAAGCATTACTCTGCTCAACATAAGCAAATTGAATATTTTGAAACTTGCTCCTGCTGGGCATGTGGGGAGTTTCTGCATTTGGACTGAAAGGCCTTCCAGAAGTTAGATGAGCTGTATGGCATTTAGCAAAAAGCTGCTACCCTCATGAGTCACTATAATCTGTCTGTGCACAAGATGATCAATACAAGATGATCTGAGCAGAATCTTGAATAGTCCAGAGATCCAAAGAGCCCTCCAAGCACCATCCAAGAAGATTCATCATACAGTCCTAAAGAAGAATCCTCTGAAGAACCTGAGAATCATGCTGAAGTTGAACCCATATGCAAAGACCATGGCCCGAACACCATTCTTCACCAGACCAGGAATCACAAGATCCATATGAGTAAAGCAGCTGCACAGGCAGCCAAATTGGAAGACAAGGAAGCTGCTGATAAGAATCCTAGGGAAGAAAAGAAAGGAAAGAAAGCTGCTGGTTCCAAGAAGCCTGTCTTTGGGGAAAAAGCCTCCAGCTCGAAAGAAATGAGCAGAAAAGGAATCTGCTGAAGAAAAGAAGTCTGCTGCATAAACTCTCAAAATCTCTATCCCATACAAGTACCGTAAATTTGGACAGCTTATTTTGAATAAAGATCTAGCCAGAGGCAGTAAGAAAATCAATCAATCAATCAATCAATCAATCAATCAATCAACCAACCAACAACAAATGTTGGAGAGGATGTGGGGAAAAGGAACACTTCTTCACTGCTGGTGGGAATGTAGACTTGGTGTAACCATTATGGAAATCTGTGTGGAGATTCCTTATAAAACCAGGACTGGAAATTCCATTCAAACCAGCTATTTCCTTACTGGAAGTTTTCCCAGAAGACCTGAAAACATCATATCACAGTGATATATGTGCACCTAGGTCTATAGCAGCACAATCTGTGATAGCAAAATCTTGGAAGCAACCAAAATGCCCATCACCTGAGGAATGGAAGAAAAATATGCAGTATTTTTATACAATGGAATATTACTCAGCTATAAAGAATGATAAATTTGAAGTCTTCATATATAAATGGATGCCACTTGAACACATACTCATAAGTGAAATAAACCAGACCCACATGTATAAATATCATATAGTCTCCCTAGTATCAGAACTCAAAAGAAGAAATAACAATAGAAAGATACAACACAACTAAAAGTAAAGTGAGAACTTAAGGATTAAACAACAAAGAGAGGGCAAAGAGAAAAGCTAGGAAACATGACTAGGGCAAAACCAACATTTATATGCACAAGATGGTTAAGGCAAGATCCTGAGAATCTTCAGCAGGTTTTTGAAACAGTTAATTGGTAGGATTCTCACCCTGACTAACTATATATGCTGATATCTGTGAACTAAGCAATTGCACTGAAGATAGGAATGTGTAACAGTAGGGTCATGCTTGGAATGCCTGTCGTTCTGGGCTTCTAAATACATACTGCTATACAATCTCTCAGGTAAATGTTTGCTTAAAAAAAAAGGGTAACCAATTATTATTATTATTATTATTTACAACATTAGGAAATAGTCTATAAACTTGTCAAAGAAAATGTTTCCATATTTATGATACAAGTTAAGAAGCAAAGGGAAGGGGCCAGAGATGGCTCAGTGGAATAAGTGCTTCCCTGGCAAGTACAAGGGCTTGAGTTCAACACCCAGTTCCGGCAAAAAAAAAAAAAAAGAATCACAGTGAAGTCAAATCTTATAACAATCATAAACTAGAATGGCTAAATATAACATTTTTAGGGTGAATGCAAAGTAAAGAAGATAATGCAAAAAGAAGAAGAAGGAGGAAGGAGGAAGGAGGAGAAGGAGAAGGAGAAGTATTTTAGGAACTGGTGGCTATCAGCTCTAGTTTACCCTGTAATCCACCTTGTTCTTCTCAAGATGTTGTGCGTACCTGAGCAGAGAAAAAAACTAAGGAGTCAGGATGTGCTTCTGATCTGTAAGGATCAGGGAAGTGTTTTCTGATGCCAGCCAGACATTTAAGTCTGTAACCTGAGAAGGGGCCAATGGCTGGCTTTATTAATAAACTCTGTTTTTTCCCTTTCAGTCTGACATGGAAATAATCTCCCTTTTTCAGAGGGGGAAAAAAAAAATTCAGAAGTTGTTTTTCTTCCTAAAGAGTTTGAAGAATTAAAATACAGTAAATCATATAGCAAAATGGAACATAAGCTAACAGTCACGGAAAAGGATATAGAAAGAATATTAAAATGCGAGCCAGGAGTATTGAGGCTTGTTTACAATCTCAACACTCAGGAGTCCAAAGCAAGAAAATCACGGTTAGTGTGAGGGCAGGTTTGATGGTAAGTTCAAGGCCAGTGTGCACTACTCTTTGGAGAGAGAGAGAGAGAGAGAGAGAGAGAGAGAGAAAGAGAGAGAGAGAGAGAGAGAGAGAGAGAGAGAGAGAGGCAGAAAGAAAAATAAAAATAAAAGAACATATCTTATGTATCAATTCCCCATGATGAATGTAATAATTACTTAGTTCTAATATGTACTAACAAAAATTTTTAAAAATCTCTAAAAATGAAAAATTCTGTTAACCATAATCCTCTGCTGAAGTTTCATCAGTACTACATATGTCCAATTCTAACCTTGTATGTCTTGCAAATGGCAGGGTCATTCTGACTGTGAGTTTGGCAATGCAGATTGTTTACACTAACATAAAAGTAAATTATAAAACCTCATTGACCCCCACATTAAAATTTTTAACATAAAAATTTTGAAAATGTGAATTAAAATGAAGTTAATTTCATTTATTTTTTCAAACACCATTTAGCATAAAAATAGTGCCAAAGAAAAACTGAAAAACAAATGTCTCCTGTTCTGTTGAAGGTGAGAATCTAGTATATAGCTTAAATAAATTCCAAATATTTTAACTTTATAAAAATTCACTGGCTGGGGCCGGCCTCACAGCTCAACTTACACAGACAGCAATGGCCGGAGTTCAATCCCTGGTGTGCTGTGCAGGGCCCGCCACAAGAGTGCCCTGAGAGAGTGATAGAGACTGGGCATGGTAGTGCCCACCTGTAATCTCAACACTTGGGAGGCTGAAAACAGGAAAATCACTATGAGTCCGATCTATGTAGTGAGACCCTATAGATCCTGTCCTAAATACATAAGAAAAAAAAAAAAAATTCACTGGCATTACATGGACAGATATGTACATGGACCAACATAAAAACAACCAAGGCACAGTTCTATGAAAAACATGTGTCATTTAAGGTGGAAGATAAGAGTTGCAAAACTTAGGCAGCAGAATGAAAGGAAGGATAGTGTAGAAAACATGATAGTTCTAGACATGGAGCAGTGGATCTCTTTATTCACCTACCCCAAGGTATGTGCCACGCACTGTAGTAAGCATCATAGATACAATGGCTACATTTCAAGGTTCTAAGCTAGTAGGAAAGAAACCCTACCACTATCTGTTCTATCTGGCTATAGCAAGCAGCAGGGTGTAGGCTTAGGCTTCATAAAGGAATATATTGTATTTATAACATTTACTCCTTTTTTTTTTCTTTTGGCAGAACCTGGGATTGAACTCAGGTCCTTGAGCTTGCCAGCGAAGCGCTTATTCCACTGAGCCATTTGCCCAGCTTCATTTTTAAAAGTGTATTAGTTTGAAGAAGTACACTATCATCTCAGGTTTTTACACTGAGATCGAAAGACAATTTCATAAGACTCACTTCTGGTGCATGTTAAAAGAAAATTCTGGGTCCTCTTCTAAAATGCCAACTGAGTAAGACTATCTAGGGTAGGGCTGAGAATTAAATTATTAAATGACTTAGGTAACCACTTTAAAATTATGTGAAATTAATTTTCACAATTTACCAATTTAATTTTCCTCTCCAGCAATGAAAGAAATTTAAAAGGTAAAATAAAACTACCACTACAAAAATATTTTAAAATTTCCCAGGCTGGCCAAATAGCTTAGTAGTTTAAGTGCCTGCAAGCAAGTTCAGGGGCCAAGGGTTCAATCCAGGCCCGCCATTCCAGCCCTACCCCCGGGATGTGCTGAGAGGGCAACTGAGACTGGGCGTAGTGGCACTTGCTGTAATCCCAGCTCTTGGGAGGCTGTAAACAAACAGGTGGTTCACTATGAGTCCAATCTAGTAATGAGATCCTGAGCACCCTATAAATCCTTCCATAAAGTACAAAAAACAAAATGAAACAAAACAAAACAAAAACAAAAAAATCCATATCTAACCTATCTATATTTACTAATAAATATATCAGGAAATTTTAAGGTACTTTATATAGCCAGTACAGCCTCCACATTATTTCTCAGATGAGCTGGGTTGTATTTAATTACTCCTATTGCTAAATTTTATTTCTTTTTAATCTTATTTATTTGGTACAGGGTCTTGCTATGCATCTCAGGCTCACAGTGCTTCTCCTGTCTCAGCCTTCTCAGCACTGGGATTAAAGCATATTCTACTATGCCCGGTTTCAGTGGCCTGCAGAGCATACCTGGGGTTCTGGCATCTGCACGGCATGTGGTATCAGGGATCAAATCCAGGTTCTTGTGCTTGCCAGGCAGACTTAGACTACTGAGCTATGTCCCCAGTCCCCCTATTGGTACATTTTAGATATAATAACAATTGTTCTATGGAATTTTTTTTTCCCCCAGTGGTACTAGGGATTGAACTCAGGACTTTGCACTTGCCAGTCAAGCACTTATTCTACTGAGATATCCCCCTGGCCTCTGTCCTATGGATTTTGTACCAATTAAGACACGATGTCTTAATTATTCTGTTTTTCCCACTGGCTTCTTCTCACTTCAACTCCTCTTTTCCTTAGTTACAAAAGCTTTGTTTCTATTTTTTCTTTTCCCTTTCTTCCTTTCCTCTTGCCCCCTTTCTAGGTTCCTTTGCCATTTGTCATTTCTTCCTATTTCACAATATGTATACATTTTTAGTTTCTCATGCTAGAGAAACCATTCAATATCTGAACATATATCTGATTTATTTCACTTGAGACTATGGTTCAAGCTGCATCATTTACCTATAAAGGCCTCAAACTCATCCTTCTTTTATGGCAGAGAAGTACTCCATTGTATTAAAACCCCCACATCTTTATCCATTATTCTGTTGATGGGCATTTGGGGCTTTTCACGATTTAGCTATTATGAACTGTGCTGCTATAAACATGAGTAATGCATATATCACTGCAGTATGATGCTTTTAAATCTTCTGGATGGAAAGAAGGGGTACTTCTGGGTCAAATGGAAACTCTAGGTTTTTTGAGGAACCTACACACCGATTTCCGCACAGTGGTTTCACCAGTCTACTCTTGCACCAACGGTGGAGAAGGTTTCTTTTTCACCACAGTCCCATCAGCATGTTATTGATTGATTTCTTGATAACAGACATACTGTCTGAAGTGAAATGAAATGTGTTGTTTTAATTTGCATCTCTCGAATGATTAGTGATTCTTGTATTTTTTCATGTTACTTATTTGCCATTTCTACTTCTTTATCCGAGAAGTGTCTGTTCATTTCAGATGCTCAGTTTTCTATCAGGTCTTTAAATTTGATGGCTTTGATTTTTCAAGTTCTTCATACACATTCTAGATATTAGTCCTTTGAGAATTCCCTAAGCCAGGCTTTTATAACATAGTCAGATTTATATTTTCCATACTTAAAATGTCATATCTTATAAATCCTGATGAATTCATAGTTATAGAAACATCAGAAAAAATGAACTATAACTCTAAATCTTCATTAATTATTTCAGCCCGACTTCTAAGTTAATCATTTTGCAAAATACCTTCTACTGCTGCCAACAGGAATATTAGTTACAAGCAGCAATTATTTTTTATTAAAGATCCATTATGTCTGATTCAGTAAAATAAACTTGTAAGAATTTTCTGTCTAGATTTTGCAATTGATGACAATGTAAGTTCTGGGTCTCCATAAACATAATTGATTTGTTAGTTAATTCAAATAGACTTATGAGTACCACACAGTTTCATTTAGCAGAAATGATTCCAAATTAATCTTAGAAATACAGTTAGTAACTAAGAGGCAGTTAAATGCATGAGTCATTAAAATGAGATTAGAGCAGTAAATTTCAAGTCAACAAAGATGATGAATTGAAAATGATAAAACTTGATTAATTTTATTTGAGTTTTCTCAAACATTTAAAAGCTATCATACACATATGCCTTTAGTTTTTGTTTTTGTTTTTTTTTTTAAAAAAAGCAATGTAGTTTAAGATGCATGAAGGAATCAGCCCTGAACTTGGACAAAAAATATGTGAATCTGAATATCACCATTGTGTGACTTATCAAATAAAGCCTTCTTCCATTAAATGGTCATTAAAATTGATGAATGTGGAAAAGCTCAAAAATAACTGTTAAAAAAAAGGAATGCTTAAATACTTATTTTATAACACATTTGCAGGAAAAAAGAGCATATTATTTGGAAAAGATCAAAATATCTATGTTGGAATATTACTGAACAGAAATAAGATTTAGAAGAAACTAGTTAATATTTTCTATTCTTATTTCTCCAAGAATACACCGTTACTCTGTCATACAGAATTACCATAAGGATCTAAGGACAGGACTGACGAGATAACTCAGCAGACTAAGCACAAGGACCAGGGTTTGATCCCCAGTACTACATATGCACCGGCCCTGCCACCAGGACTGGGCATGGTGGCATAAGCCTGTAATCTTAGGAGGCTGAAAATAGGAGAATCATTAAGAGTCCAAGCTTCATAGTGAGATCCTATACCAAATACATATGGGGTGGGAGGGAGGTGGGAAAGAAAAAAGAAAAATCTAAGGACAAAATGCAAATGAAAATACATGTAGTAAGAGAATAGTTCCGAATTTTAAAACTCTTCCAACTCACCTCTCTAGCTTATTTAAAAAAAACTAGAAGAAGGAGATTTCTATTCCTTCTCCTTACAGTGTATTTTGACTAAACAGGGTGAGAGCAAACAAGAAACTGAATTTCAAACAAGTTCCACGGAGATACTAATGCTCTTATCCAGGAACTTTCAGAACCTTTGTCATAGCTGATAATTATTATCAAAGTAATATAAATAAAATTAATTTAGCCACCTAAAAGACTAAATGATAAGAAAAGGTTATAATTAAGATAAACTGGCAACTATATAAATATTTATTCCTATTTTAAGTGTATTTGCATTCACAATATGCAACTAACACCACATTCAACAACTTAAAATAATTTTAGGAGTTTTTTTTGAAAACGCACTTTGATTAATGAAGTAGGAAAAAAATATTTGCCTCTGATTGTTCTAAACTTCTTTTCCTGATGTTTAAAAATTCTATGATGTGTATGTTTCTAAGTCTGTAGTCCTAGTTTTTATTCAGTCCTCATGTCAAGTCCTTCTGCACAAATCCTACAAAATATACCCAGGGAAATATCAATTACTCTCAATATAGTATTTAGACTACTGTAGCATTGTGTGTGTGTGTGTGTGTGTGTATGTATATATATCCTATTGAGACTAATAATAAAAGACACTATTAATTAAGTTCTTAATAGTGTGTTAGATCTAATACTAGGTACAATATAAATGTACCCTATTACAACACAATGAGGCAGGTAATTTTATTAGAATTTTACACATGAGAAAACTGAAGTTCAGGGAAGTTTAATAATTTTCCTCTTATTCAAGAGCAGAACAAGTAATTAACCTTAGATCTGAAGTTCA
The DNA here is from genome assembly GCA_004027165.1 of Ctenomys sociabilis. Lineage (NCBI taxonomy): Eukaryota > Metazoa > Chordata > Mammalia > Rodentia > Ctenomyidae > Ctenomys > Ctenomys sociabilis. The sequence continues at coordinate 7,152 of PVKA01012598.1, read as the reverse complement.
TTTCTTCTGTGAATGCTACCTGATGGCAAGGCTAATGTTTATTAGCTTGTCTATCTTCTTGTCACCACAATATTCATCCAAGCAGTGCAACCCAACAAATGATTGCTAAAATTCTAGTTGAAAATAAGCATTCATGAAAACATTTTTTACAGCAGATTTAAATTTAAAAGACTGTATATCTTAATTGGGGATAAGCTGAGTTCATACTTTCATACACTCTATAAAATATAAGATAGCAGGTAATATGCAATTATTTGACTAATAATTAATTGTCCTAAATAGTTTCATTTATTTATTTTTTTTGTACTTTTTTTAGGGAAGGGTCCACAGGGTGTTCAAGGTCTTCCAACTGCATCAGATGCACAGAGATCTACCTGTTTTCAGCCTCCCAAAAGCTGGGATTATAGGTACATGCCACCATGCCCAGTCTCAATCAGTCTCAGTGGGCCACCGCGCAGGGCTGGAACTGCAGGCCCCGGAATCAAACCCTCAGCCCCTATGCCTGCTTGCAGGTGCTTTAATCCTGGCCCAGTTTCATTTCACTATTGACAAACCTTCCAAAGATAGAAACTAAAATTGTTGATTAGTCTTTTGATATTATTGAGAAAATATATAGTTTCACTCACAATAGCTACAAAAAAAGAAACACAACAAAAATACCTACAAATAAATCTAAGGAAGTGAAAATTACAACATTGGGAGGGGAAACTAAAGAAGGCATACAAAGAAATGTAAAGACTTCCCACATTTGTAGTACTGTTTGCAATGATTCAAGATACATTATCAACCTAGGTGCCCTCCAGTGCATGAATAAATGATAAAAATATAATATACATATATATATACACATTAGACTTATAAATATGTACACAGACATATGCATACATACACAATGGAATATTATTCAATATTATTATAAAAAGGAGGAAATCTTGTAGAAAAAGATGAACTGGAAAACATGCTAAGAGAAGTTAAGTCAGAAACAGAAAGAAATTACCTTGTGTTCTCTCTCACATGAGGAACCCAAGAAAAGCCAATCTGCATGTGGAACAGTGATTACTACTGGTTGGGAAGGCTAGTAGTGGCGGAAGAAAGGTGGACAGATGGAGTCTGTATATGATCAGTGCATGTATATTCATTGTTAAAATATCACAGTGAATCCCACTTCTATGTACAATTAATACATGCCAGTCAAAAATAAAATTTTAAGAAGCATTCTTTATATTTATAAAAGTAGAAATTTTAATGCTATTACACTTGATTACATAAAAAAAACTACTATTATCCAAAATAGGGATAAAGTTATAAATTTTAAGTACTGTATTATTTATCTATTTATTTTTTGCATAAAATTGAGGATCTTCACTCTAACTATATTCCCAGCTGTTTTGCTTTTCAGACAGGTCAGTTGTCCAAGCTTATCTCAACTCTGGTGATCCTTGTGCTTCAGCTTCCCACAGTACTGGGAAGACAGGCATATATGCCCATGCTTGCTGAAATATTTTTTTAAATTATTAGTGGAACATTCATCATTTAAAAGTTCAATTTTTAAAATATCAAATATTTCACACCTTCCCTTTACTGCATATGGAACAATAAGCGAGTGAACCCAGAATAGACAAAATAATCCTGATTAAAAAAAAAAAAGCAGAATGGGAGGCACCATGGATTAAAACCAGCATGGTACTGGCACAGAAAAGAGCCTTACAGACTCATGAAAACAGAACAGCAACGAGTAATTAGATTTCAATACAATAAAAACTTTGTGTATCAAAGATACTATTTGTGAGTAAAAGAGATAACATATATAATGGGATAAAATATTAGAAAAACACATGTGGTAAGAGCTTAATATCAAAAATATACTAATCCAATCTAAAACTCAACAATATGATAAAAATTCAACTGAGGGCCAGCCTGATAGCTCAGAGGATTAAAGAACCTATTTAGGCAGACACGGGGGCGAGGTGTTCCATCTATGGCCTGCTGTGCCAGTCCCACCCTTGGGGCACACTGAGACAGCAAATGAGACTGGAAGTGGTGGCAAATGCCTGTAATCCCAGCACTTGGGAGGATGAAAAACAGGAGGATCATTACAAGTCTGATCTGTGTAGTAAGACCCTGTAGACCCTGTACTAAAAAAAAAAAAAGAAAGAAAGAAAAAAATTCAACTGAGCTTAAAGAAAGCCAATCAGCATATTGCCAAAGGTGGTCATGTAGTACAAACTGCCAGCGAACACATGAACAGATACATTTCATGTGCATTAGGCAAATGAAAATCAAAAGGACAATGAGTTACTTCTTCACACCTATTAGAATGGCTGTAATTTAATTTAAAAAAAAAGAGAAAAGAACAGTGTTCAGAATATAATCAATAGCATCCTTGTACACCAACAATGAACCCAACAAGAAAAGTATCAGGAAAATAACTCCACTCATGATTACCTACAAAAAAATTTAAAGAATCAAACCAAATAGGTAAAAAACCTCTAGAATCAAAACTACAGAATCTAAAGAAAAAAAAATAAAGAGGATATTGGAAAATGCAAATATATCCCATATTCACAGATCAGAAGAAATAATACTGTTAAAGTGGTCATATTACCCAGGGTAATCTGTAGATTTCATGTGATCCCTACTGGAATACTAACAGCAGTCTTCATGGAAGTACAAAAATCAAGCCTAAAATTTATATGGAACAAGAAGTGACCCAGAATAGACACAATAATCCTGAGTAAAAATAGCAGAATGGGAAGCATCAGAATATTGGATTAAAACCAGCATGGTACTGCCACAGAAAACAGCCTTAGACACAATGTCACACAACTGAAAACACCCAACCCTACAGTCAGTCATTTGATTTTTGACAAGGGGGCTAAAAACACATTGGAGAAAAGATAGCCTCTCTAAAACTACACTGGGAAAACTTTATCAATATAAAGAAAATAAAAATTAGATCCTTATCTCTTACTCTATACTAAAGCTGAAACGGATCAAAGACTTTAAAAATAAAAATATAAACTTTGAAACTTCTGGGAAATTACACAGGAAAACACTTGAGGTCAGGTACAGGCAAGGACTTTATGAACAAAAGTTCAGTAATATAAGATATAATACCAAGAACTATCAAAAAAGCTCTGAACAGCAGAGGAAATAAAATAGTGAGAAGAAAACCTACAAATAGGAAAATTTTTTCCAAATACACTTTTGCTAGAGGATTCATGTGTAAATATTTAAAGAAAACAACTGCTGAAAATCAATACTAGAAAATATAGGCATATGAACTGAACAGACACTTTTCAAAAGAGGTACAAATGTAAGTTTATGAAAAAATGTTCATCATCTTTAATGTTTAGAGAAATGTAAATTAAAAAAAACTTCAAAATTCCATTTTACTCCAGCTAAAACAGCTATTATGAAGAACACAAAAAATGATAAATCCTAGCAAGGACTTGGAGGAGAGAAACTTTACACCTCGTTGGTAGGAATATAAACAAGTGCAACTACTATGGAAATCTACACAGAGGATCCTCAAACAATTAGAAATATAAATTCTATTTGACCTTGCTATATCTGTCCCGAGTATAACCCAGAAGAACTAAAAGACAACATTCGACAGTAAAACAAGCATATCCACATTTATATCAGCACAAGTCAGAACTGAGCTCTGGAAATAGTCTGGATGTCAACAGATGAATGGATAAAAAATATGATTGGATAGAGAGATTCACAGCCATAAAAAAGAATAAAATCATGTCATTTGCAAGAAAATAGAATACAAGACAATAATGCTATGTGACTTACTAGTCAGACAAAGAAAGTTATGATTTACATGGGAAATCTAACATATAAATAAATAAATATGGTAAAGGAGAGATGGTAGGACACAAGAAAGCAGATGTATTGGAGATGGAGGACGATGGAGAGGGGAAGGGACTGAAGATGAGCAAGTTATGTTATATACATGGACTAAATAAATAAATATCATTGTTATGCACTGCAGATACACATTAATAATTATTTTCATAATTGTACTGAGAAACACAGAAAGGAAGCCACAGGAAGACAAGGGAGAAGATGAACATCCACAAGCCATGAAGAGGGGTCTGAGAAGGTCCTACCCTAGGAAGTCTGATCTCAGTCTTTCATTCTCCAAATCATAAGGAAATTAAAAAAAAAAAAAAAAAAAAAAAGCAAAATGAGGTGTAGGAATGTGGAAAAGGCAAAAACAATCCCCAAAGCAACAGTGTAGGAATGGCTAGAAAACACTCAATGACCCACCCTGAAGTATGTTTATCAGACTGACAACATAAATCATGACAAAAGAGAACCCAAAGCACATAGTACTTTAGAAGATATTAAAATTAGAAAACCATTTTCATTACTTTAGAAGATATTAAATTTAGAAAACTATTTTCATTTTTAAGTTTTAGTTTATAAAAGTTATATGTATTAATTTTGAAAGTTCATACAGACATGCTTATATGTAAATGAAAGTTTTAAGCAATATATGCTGAAGCCAACTTACTTGTAATGATTAACTTAACGATGAAGGAAAAACAGTACATCAATCCTAAAAATTCAAGCATCTTGAATTGATTCTTTATAAAATATACTCATAAATATAACTAAAATTTGAGGGCTGGCAAAATAGCTCAGTAGATTAAAGCACCTGCTTAGGCAGATGCAGTGGTCAGGGGCTCAATCTCTGTCCTGCCATGCTGGCCCCTCCCTGGGGCATGCTGAGACAGTGATTGAGACCAGGCATGGGGGAATGCGCCTGTAATCCCAGCACTTGGGAGGCTGTAAATAGGAGGATCACCATAAGTCTGATCTACATAGTGAGAAACTTTAGACCCTGAACTAAATACATGAAAAAAACCCCTAAAATTTGAATGTTATGACCCAAACCACAATGATTAATTTTATTGCTCCTCATAAGAGACTCAGACATATTTAATTCACTATTAAATCTGGGTCATCCTTTAAAGACAGATAAACAATAAAGAATCATTTTTCAATATACTGAAGCATTTATTACACTTAGAAATATATTGTTCTGACCTCCACAAGACTATATTTCATTTACATTTGTTATTGAGGAAATAACAAAATAGCAAGGTCTATTTCATAGACTAAATTAAGCAAGAACAGCTACTCTATTATTATGCAAATAAACTTCATTAGTGAGCTAGCAATTCATTTCTACAAATGTCATAGGACTTGAAGGTCTATTACTTTTGAACACTAAAGTGTTGAGTCTGATTGTTATTTCAACAACATGAAATGTATTTTTGAGATTCTTTTTTTTTTTTCGGCAGAACCAGGGATAGAACTCAGGCCCTTGCACTTGCCAGGGAAGTGCTTATTCCACTGAGCCATCTCCCTGGCCCCTATTTTTGAGATTTTTATCAGTATTTTTTATTTCTTTTCTCAATCATTAAAATTCTTGAAAACTGGATTATATGTGATCAAATAACATATTAAAAGTGCTTCTTATTAGAAGCAAATATACTTTTTAAATTTACTAGCAAATACACTTTTTAAAATTACTAACACACTTAAAAATTACTTCAGTGGAAATGCTAACGTATAATACATTCTAAATCAACTTTACTCTCTAAATGGAAAATAACACAATTGAAATTCTTCTTATATTGGCTCATGACTATCTCCTTCAGCTTTCTGTATCACCTTATAAATACTAATGAAAGACATCTCAAATCTCCACAGATCTCAATTATCACATCTGTGGAGAGACAGCATCTATAAATCAGCTGACTTTCTTTGTTAAATAAAAAAATAAGAGAAACATGGCATCTACAAATCCATACTTGTGATAATTATAAAAAACCTTACACAGTACACAAAAAGGGCATATTGCTATTTAACCATCCAGAGTCATTTAAATTTATTCTAGTTCTTTGTATGTTTTAAAAATATAGTTCCCAAATACGGTATATCAAAATCAACTATAAGTCTAAATTCAAGCTTCAGTTCACGGAAAAAGAGAAAAAAAAAAAAAAAAAAGATGGAGGAGAATATGAAATGTAAAACTGGCTAGAAAACCTTTTTGGCTTTTTTTTTTTTTTTTAATTTGTAAAAGATCTATAAAGCCTGGGCTTGGTGAAGCAGGCTTGTCATTCCAGCACTTGGGAGGCAGAGAAAAGAAGACTGCTTCAAGTTCAAGGCCAGCCTGAGCCATACAGAGAGGTCTTATTTCAAAAACATAAAATAAAATACTCTATCTTCCTAAAATTTAGCTAGTACTTGCCTTTCTCTGTATTTTAAGGCAGGGTCTATAGGGTGTACAGGGTCTCACTACGAAGACAGTAGATCAGACTACTAGTGATTCTCCTGTTTTAAGCCTCCCAAGTGCTGGCATTATAGGCACAGGTCACCACAGCCAGTCTCATTTGCAGTCTCAGTGTGCCCCTGGGGGCAGGGCTGACAGGGCAAGCTGGGGATTGGCAAGATGGGCATCAAACCCAGCACATGTGTTCTACCTAAGCAGACACGTTAGTCCTCTGAGCTATTAGGCCAGCCTACCTTCTCAGATACTTTAATAGGCTTGTGTGAAGATAGTATTTCCTGATGTTCTTTATGTTTCTATATGGTCAGAGCCTTTTCAGTAGTAGAAGCACTGTGCCATAAAGACAGAGATTGCTTCTATTCTCCTAGAGCCATTTTCTCTAAGAGTGATAAATCCCTAGAACCCTCTTTTCTTATCTCCTAAAGAGCTGAATGGTCACATTCCAGGGTAGTTTCTCTCTATCATAAGTAGAGTGTTTTAAATGTGTAGAATATAAGAGAAAGTCCTTGGGTGATTCACTCAGTGGGTCTATTGTTTTCTCTTTCCTTGATCTCTCCAGAGGCGAACAATGGCAGATGCACCTACAAATTATATTGTATCTCAGTTTTCAAAACTTATACCAACTCACCTTGACATAACTGAAGCACACTGTCTAGCTCATTCTTACTATGACATCCTGATCGGGGGTGAGATGTGAGCAACATATAGATCCTCTATGTGCCTGGGGAGAGTCACATGAAGAGAAAACTTTCTCTCAGGCTCTCACAGAGAGCAATCTGGTCAAGCATTGGCCGTGACTCATCCACATGGATGACACAGACAAAGGAACTACAGAATAA